>JAAGKR010003712.1:65000-70705 GCA_011419295.1 Clarias macrocephalus
CTTTATCTTAGTGAGGAGGTGTGGTTGACCCCGTTGCTATGGATAACGCAGCAATCACAGTCAAGGAATGTGATTTCAGATTGATGGGTGCAAAATGGCTCAGCATTTACCAATTTACCTGATAGCAGGACAGTACATATTTAAATGCCACTTTTAGATGGTATGTAGCCAACAATCCAAGAGAGATGGAGGGTAGTAAATGAACAAGAAAGCCAAATTGGACAGAAGAGCAGTGTTTACTTTCAGCATTTCTTCTTTCCGCCATTTTGTCCTTTTCGTCACTAGGAGTAACGTTTAGGCTTCAGAAGCTTCGTGAATACAGGCACTGAAGCCTATCCCAGAAGACTTCCGGTACAAGGCGGCGTACATCCTGGAGAGGGTTCCAATCCACTGCAGGGCACACATGCACACAAGGGCAGCCTGGGAGAACTTGCAAACTCCATGCACACAGACTTAAAGCGAATCGAACCCATCGTGCAGCCTTCTTAGCTAGTTCTTATATTACATCTTTATTTATTTATATATTTATTTAAATTGCTAAAGGTTTATTAGCAAACCTGTAGTCCATAAGCGTGCATAAAAATAGCTCCAAGAGCCATGATCGAGCCAATCCGCACAACCTCATGCCTCTCCGCACATCTTTAGTCATTTCATCACGTTACACTGCTTCCCTTTGTCATGCATTATTTGTGGAATTCTGCACAAATCAATGGAGGTGGGTTTTTGCATTTTGCTTTCATTTCCACATTATGAAAAATACTGTCTAGTCTGTGGTTAATCGATGTGAGGGAGGAGCAGTACATTTGAAAAATCAGGTCACACCGAGCTCATGACCACCAGTGAATCTCGCATGTGCTGTTCCAGTCTAAAAATAGAGCTTTAATGCACATCACATCGAGGCAGCCACTAAAAGTCTCTCCGCATTAGAAAAGAAAGATTCCAAGTGCGCAGGACGATCCTTCAGGAAGAGTCCGATGAAAAGTTTTGTACGTGTAAGTATTTACCTCTTTGAAACGAGAACTTCAGAAGGTATTTGTAATATTTCAGGATGCGTGCATCTCTGCCAGCGTGATGCACTATCAGTTAAGAGGCAGCGTTCTTCAATCTGAAAGCCTGGCCAGCAGAAAATGTGGTTCCACTTTTAAAAAGATACTTAAATCTTAAAACGTCTAATTTAGGGTGACAGCAGAAAGGAGAAATTCCAGGCCCAGGCTTTTTGGATACACTGTAATTTACATTCTTGCAAAGTTCATCAAAGTGAGAGGTTGTATTTCAGGCCGGGGCTTTATCTCAAAGACTTTCAAACAAGAGGGCTCTGAGTCAGGAGACTGGTGCAGGCAGAAGTACTTTAAAACCGAACTTGGCAGGGCACAGATCCAGCCCTGCGCGCTAGCTGCTTGAACAGGTACCGCTGAGAAATTCCACAGCCTTCCGTTTCACGCCAGGCTCGAGCTAAAAGTGCTGAAAAATCAGCTCCTGGATGATCTACGCTGCACGGGCCAAGGAGTTCACTGCCTCTTGTGCTGGACAGAGAAAGAAAACCATGTCCGCGCCTGCTGCCAAGCGCTGCACAAATACAGCACACACACACACACACACACACACACACACACACACACACACTACAGCTGCATGCAGATTTTATTACACGTTTATTCGCTTACACTAACACATGAACGATGCAGGGCCTCCAAAGAGAATGTACGCGACTGTATGAGGGGATATAACACAGACAAAGGCTGCACGAGTAATAGAGATATTAAAAAGAGACAGCGATGAATGAGAGATAAAGAGGGAACTGTGTGAAGACGCTTGTGCTCACAGACTAGCGGTGTCTGTCTCTAGGACACCGGGTGTGGTCACCCCTAGTGTGACAGCGTTTCCTTCTTCAGCTTTATGAAACAGATCTAATTACTAAGAAACAACCAATGGAATGAAAAGAAAACCAATTAGAGGCGACAGTAGGACTGACAACAGAAGTTGTCAGTCTCAGCCACGGCCTGAGCGCCCGAGTCTGAAGCGGAGAATCTGATTACACGAGCTCGCAGCAAATCACGCTTCCGCCATAATTAAAGGCATTCATCTACGGCCGTGCACGCACCCACCAGCGCCCATCACTCCGGAGCCTGAGTGCACTCTGAAGCGAGCCTCGAGTGCAAAAGGGCAAAGGGGAAGCGATGAGGCTCTCTGGTTTTTGCTGCTGGATCGGGCAGAGAGCTAATGAGATTAGGCTGTAATGGACTGAGAGTAAACCCACACTTAATACAAGCCCTGCTGGACGGGTGCGAGCTCGATCGGCACTCTGGGCAACTGTGATGCTCGCGGAGGGCGGGCATTTAAGGGGCTAGCATGGGAAAGGTTGGAGCGGGGGATCCTGTACGAAGACCACGCCGGGCAGCGAGGGCGCCGGCGGGCGTAGAGTAACACCGCCGCAAGGCTGAGCTCGGCGCTTCACACAAATACGGCTCTGTGTTCACGCTGAGGAGGCCCATTCACACACACGCAGCTCCAGGACTTTCCCTTACAGAAAAAAGAAAAGTCCTGAAGCCAGGCGTGGGCACTACTAAATATTTGTCAGCAGGAATGTAACCACCGGGTTCCTAGACTAAATTCTGCCGGTTTAAATTCATTGTTTAAGGAATACTCAAGTCTTTTTGTTTTGTATATAAACTGATGCTCCATCTCCCACATCAGCAGCATATGTGCGACAAGTTTCCCTATTCTGAGAGGGAAAAAAAAACACAAAACTTGTAATAGAATAGATGTCTAAAGGCACTTGTTCATGCAGTCAATGTATCTTCATGCATAACACATTTTTACAGAACACTTTTACAAGTCCTTCAGTCAAACAGATTCATATTGTCCCTGCAAGCCAAAAAAAAAAAAAATGAATATGAATTGCGGAGTACATTTGAAGTATATTGCACTGCTGTGGCATTTTTTTTGCCCTTTTTGTCACTAAAATGTTGCTTGTGATCATTCTTCCACACAAAATTTCATGACACAGATGCTGAGCAGTGTTGGTGAACCATGGGAACGGTATCTTTAGTGTACAGTAGTTCTTCAGGACTATTCCTTTCTTTACAAATGTACATAGGCTTCTTGGACATTACTTGCTGGGAACCTGCTCTGTGAATCGACCATACGGGGTGAGAAGCACCATTCATCAGCTGCACCATAGCGGAGCATAAGATGCATGTGTGGAGGATGGTGGCAAAATGTCACGCTATCACAGAGAGAATCGGCGCATGCGAGGCGGCCTGGAATCAATCCTGCCGGCTGCCACTCAGCCCCTGTGGATTAAGATTTAAATTGGAGCCCATCTACGCTGTCACTAAAATGGATACTGTATCCTTCATGCAGGAAGTGGGGAATTACTGCGCCTCCCCCTTGTTCCTCCCCCCCGCACCACCACCACCACCATACACACTCACTGCTCTTGACAGATAAGTGGTGCAAAGCAAAGCTGCGTGGTGCAGACAGCGCTGCTCCAGACCCAGCGGCCGCCTTCATCTAGGAGCGAGCAAATAGAGCCGGAGACGCGTGGCTCTCCGAGTGACACGCGATTGCTTTCACGACCTCACACGCCATGAACCGGGCGCAAACAAAAACAGCCAAAGGCGGTTCTCGCTCAAACAAAGCTTTCCAAATAAGAGAGGCAAATCCAAGCCAGGAAATGGCACCGCCATAATACTCGTGTAAGTCTCCATTCTGCTCTCCTCTACTCTCCTCGCCGGGATGGTGTAGCTGAAAGGTCAGCGGTGGGTAATTTGTTTTTAGCCACGCGGACAGCCTCACAACAGACGCAGGCAGGTAAACCAATTACGCCGTGACATGAATCACCATGACGAAGGGCAGTGCAGCCATTAGAGGCCATGTTACTGTCCTCCTTCTCCTGAGCACCACCATGTCCTTGACACCCAGCCTGCCTCTCTGAGCCTCCCTCATTAGCTACCCTAAAATGTCATTTTACGCAGAGACCTCGGCAGCTCCCGATTTTACGTCCGATACTATTTTAACAAATCGGCAAAAGGTCGAGTTCCGTGAGTGCGACCGCTCTTTACACGGCCGACGATCATTCGAGCCGGTCGCCGCATTTATTACTCGAGCGAATCAAAACGTGAAGGCTGCAACACGCCGTGTCCTCAGCCTAATGGCATAAACAGTTGTGCTGCTCCGAATAAACCATTAGTCTCTCTGGCTCTGTGACGGCTCGAAAAGAATGTCCCGTCTGCCTTCCTACCAGTGCACTGAAATTGGAGAGATCTGTGGAGATTTGGTGGCTTTTTATAAAAACAAGCTTACAGAAAAGACGATATAAAGAAGACCTGATTTTTCTTAATAAATATTTCATAAAGCTTCGCAAGCCTGACGGTTATTTATTTATTTATTTATTTATTTTTACGTCTAGTCTCCACCACCACCTTGCGAAAACAACAGCTTTCTTGGCATTCATTACCGGCCCTCCAGAGGAAACCTGCAGTAATATCTGGTGGCCATGGCTTTATGGATGTGAGCAATTTCATCCCCGTCCTTCTCTCTGCTTTTAATCAAATTGACTCCCTCATCTACCTACAGTAAGGAAAGCTCCTTCTCCAGGCCTCATACACACACACACACACACACACACACACACACACACACACACACACACACACACACACTCTACATTTGACTTGCAGCTGGCCTATGGGCAGAGCAGAGCTCCTGTGTGTGTCTATGTTAAATACGCCACCTCTGAAATTATTGATGCAAGCGAGCAGCACTTTTAGTCTCTCTAACTAGCCTTTTCTGCCATCTGGCTCTTTTGCTCATCCACTGTACTCTATTCACCGGCCCCAGAGCAGCCCTCGGCCTCGGCTCGGCTGTTACTATAGCAACGGGGCTCTTTCAGCACTTGCAAAATAATGAAGACAATGTGTTTTCCATTTAGATTAGTTTTTGGCTTGGCGGAGATACAGAGTGTCCATCTTAGCACCTCTTTCATGGCTGATACAATGCAATAAAAAATGGCTCTCCCGGTCACAACTACAGGTTAAGGTTTGCTATCGGGCAGATGGCTGACAAAAAGAAGCTGCTGTTTTAGCAGCACAGAAAAGTTTAACAACGGCCTAAAAGATGAGATCTGGCCAAGAGGAAACAAGGAAAAAAAAAAAAACGGATTGATTTTTCAACTTGGATTCTGTTACCTAAACATCTGTTCACCTGCACAGTCATGCAGTGTTTAATGAGTGTCGTGAGGGACGAGTACGTTTTCATACCATGGTTTCTGAAGAATTTTAGTCCTATATAACGGACATTTTAACACACGCCTGAACAAAAATAACGAAACAGGTGCACAGCAATGCGACTGTTTACTTTGGTGACTTCTCAAAACTTTTTTTCTTTTTTCAAACCGATACTTTTTGTCAGCGAGCAACAATCACGGTGAATGTACACACTCTTGCATCATGACTGATGTGGAAATCAGGCAACGGTGATAAGGCGAATTACAACAGACGTCGGAGCGCACAAGCTCGTCCCTCTGAGCTTTTTCATTCTGGACTGTGTCACATTCACGGTCGACACCGACGGTTCGAGCGAAGTGACTGGCAGGTAGTTAAACATCGCCGCTCTCAGATACCTGTCAGCGCTACTGATATAACGTCCGAACAAAGTTTTTCGCCTGGTTCGGCCTTTTTCTCTGAAAGGAGCCTTGGTGGAAA
>JAAGKR010003713.1:0-31840 GCA_011419295.1 Clarias macrocephalus
TCTACAACACATTTACACAATTTAGTGTGTGTGTGTGTGTGTGTGTGTGTGTGTGTGTGTGTGTGTGTGTGTGTTTTAGCAGAATCACCTGTCTGGTGTTAAAACATGCTCTGAGTCATTGTGTATGAATCACAGCTCATATAGCTGCTAACACACACACACACACACACACACACACACACACACACACACACACACACACACACTTCCAACAGTTATTTGCATGACATTTGAAGTCCACCAGTGATTTCACCTTTACACGAGGTGCCTTGAGAAGCCTTGATGAGCGCCGAGGAGCCTTGAGGAGCCTTGAGGAGCCTTGAGGAGCCCTTCATGCAGGTGGGTTATAGATGACACAGGTGATGATTTATAATGTGTCTCTGGGCTGCAGATGTGGCAGTAATTCTACTCCTGAGATCTGAGATCACCATAAAAGTCAAATCAGATATTTAACAACTGAAGAGATTTAGGACGTGTCAGGTACAACGTGTACAGCCATAAAATAACGGCTTGTTCTAGTGAATGTCTGCTAAAACCACTGGAGTTTTGCCCGGTCGAATTACATTCACATTCTTCAAGTGCACTTTGTCAGCTCCTCAAGCTGATGTCACTCCTCGCTCACTCCATAGGATCCCTTCCCTAAGTAGGCGACCTGACCATCTGCAGGTGTGCGAAGGGGCGGGGCCGCTGGTGAATAGTCATGTTTAATGGATCTCGGGCTTCCTCTGTGTTAGAATAATGAGACGCGGAGTTAAAGCCAAGAGTCGCATGACGGACACCACAATGCGCAAGAGCGGCATGTCAAAGGGGTGATGTCGTGCGCCCCAGGGATTTCAAAAGCAGCGAACGGAATGCCGCCTTTCGATCTCTGCATTAAGGACGGTTGCGAGAGAACTGCACAAGCACCCGCAGCACTTTGGCTCTCGCATACAGCCAACATCGGTGACCCGGCCGCCGGAGAGGAAAAGGCAGCTGCGTGCGTCACGTCAAGGCCCCTGTTTCACACAGAGAAAGGCTCCAGACATCGCGATGGCCAGTGAGAGGAGCCGCTGCCCACGCGGGCCCACGCGGGCCCACGCAGGCCCACGCAGGCCCACCTGCCACTTAAACCCATATTCACAATGTGATGTTTACGATACAATACAATCTCGATATTATAAAATGAAGAGTTCAGTGACAGCAGCGTGTTACTGCTTTATTCCTCTTTATCTGTTATTTAAGAACATCCACACACACACACACACACACACACACACACACACACACACACACACACACACACACACATTCAGTAACGTAATGGATGGATCTCTCTGCAGCTTTAGACGTCTTTTTGATTCTTGCATTCTTCATTAACGGAATCCGAACTTCGCAGTCCCTCACTGATTTCTTTATCCTGCCGGATCTGCCTGCAGTTTGCATGTGTGTGTTCATGGCTGCAGAACATATATTCACATATTCACATACTACAGTCTCTGATTGGCTGGTTTTTGAGTCACGTGTTATGTTGTGGCAGTCAGAGCAGGTGCAGTACAGGGCTGCTGCATTAACAGAACACACACGTGTGTGTGTGTGTGTGTGTGTGTGTGTGTGTATGTGTGTGTGTGTGTGTGTGTGTGAGAGAGAGAGAGAGAGAGAGAGAGAGTTACAGCTTCTACATGATTTATGTTCTATTATCTAAATTGCAAAAAATACATGATGTATATCGAATTTCAATATTTTCTCTTCCCTACTAAATATAATCTCTAAACACATTTGTAATTAAAATCCCATTCTGAACAAAATACTGAAATATAAAAAAAAATCTAAATCTTCCTAAAATGCTTCATAATTCATGGAAATAGAATAAAACATGTTTCTATAGAATTTGAGCATTTTGTTGTTGTTGTTTTTTTGTTGGTTTGTGGTTAAGGAATCTATTCACGTGGTTCTGCTTTTATGTGAAACTAATCAACCTTGTGGTACTAACCGTAACTCGCTCGTCTCTCAGTATTTTACGGGAACTAGAAACGCACACCGCTGTATATCACATGTCTCAGCCTTTAATTAAATGAAAAGCATTCCTCCCTGACTCTGACTCACACCGGAGCTTTTTGTTCAGCTCGTTATTTTTAGCATGTTCTGTATTTTCTGAGCTTGAGCCTTTCCACACTTTAGTGGTTGAAAAAAAACAAAACAAAACAAAAAAAAAAGAGTCACGGGAGCTGAAAAGACCCCACTGCATTACAGCTTCCCACGCACGGACTCTCCAGCCTCAGTATTTACAGCTTCCAGCGACAGAGACCCAAGTCACCGCCGCACCATCGGCTCTGTGGCTCGGTGGTCCAGCACACGGTCTGATCATCATCTGCGGTTTTTATTTATTCATTTCTGTCCAGATCATTGATTTGTGTGAAGAATACACCGAGTGTGTCATGCACCAGATCGATTTTCAATCAGCACTTGGCGCTCTGCAGTAATTTGTCACACGCTCAAGGTTACTCTGCAATGTGGCAAAAAAAAAAAAAAAAAAGAAAAAAAAAATCCTGTTATCACCTGGACTCGCTAAATTTCTCATTACACACTGTTTAGGTGTTTGTCAGGGATTTTAGTCCCTCAAATCACTCAAATCACACAGTTTAAATAATAAGTAATAAAATATAAAATACCCTTAGGACTGGTTTGGATGACAGATTCGACTGCTGCCACCCTGACATGAATGAATCAGTGTAATTCAGAACACTAGCACATCAAATCCAGCGGTTATACCAGTGCAAATAATCAAACATCTGTCTGTAAATAAGCTCCACCCACTAGCCACTCAATTACAAGTGTTGGTTACAATTTAGGCGGCACGGTGGTGTAGTGGTTAACACTGTCGCCTCGCACCTCCAGGGTCTAAGTTCGATTCCCGCCTCAGAGTCTGTGGAGTTTGCATGTTCTTCCCGTGCTTGGTGGGTTTCCTCCCACAGTCCAAAGACATGCAATTTAGACTAATTGCACCGTTCCCAAATTGCCCAGACTAAATACCAATCAAACATCTGTCTGTGACGTGGTTGTCTTTTGTCCTCTGTGTGTGGCTTTATGCCCCACAGGTAGCATTTCTACCCACTGGTCGGAGGATGGCTGAGAGCCTCCAGCACAGCTTGGCTGGTTCCACCATCTCTCAGGGATCTAGACTCTGTTCTGTTCTGGAACCTACGTGGTGGAATGAACTACCACCTTCCAGATGTCCGTACAGCCGAATCTCTGCCAATCTTTAAATAACGACTCATTTAAAGTCGGGCTAATACCCCCCACCGCCACCCCTAACCCCCACCCCCACACAACCCCAACAGTCCCGCGATACCCAGTGGGAAGTATCTATCTAATGATGGAAACTTAAGCACTTTTGCAAGTCGCTTTGGATAAGAGGGTCTGACAAATGCCTAAATGCCTAAATGCGGGCATTTCATTTGCAGAGTAGCTTGACTTGACAATTGGCCCACTACAAATATCCAGGAAGAAAAGCGCTTGAATCTAAACTGACTCAACCCATGGTTGTTTAGAGAGGTGCCTTTAAAGTTGGTAAATACTTTTACCTTAAGAAGAGCCTTAGTCCAAAATAGTCTTTGCATCACCTCAACATTGGGCAGGAAGTTTATTCCAACGTATTATGTCCGGTCAACTGTGTCAACGTCTTCTTGTCTGACTCTGAGTGCTTGTAGATCATATTGTGAAAGTTCTGGGAGAATAAAGAACCATTTTCACACATAATCTGGTCCCCCCCTGGTATCTCAACCAAAACAGGTGGTCCAAAACAATTACATTTTTGGTTATTTTTGAACAATGTTTACATCACACTCAAATATTTGCAATATATTTATATAAGTCTTGCATTTTTCCTGCGTGACAGTCAGTGACACAGCCTGACCATCTGCAGCGCAGCATCAGTGAGATTAATGAGACGGCATTGAGTTTAAGAAGGACCTCAGGGACCTCTGTCTGCTGTCCTGCGTAATGGAGGGGACATTGAATTACTGATGACTAACACACCGCTCAGGGTACGGTTCCATATCAGACTTGAGTAGACCGATAGCACAGATGCTGAGGGCGAAAAGTTTCCGAGCTGTCATTCTTCCTGAGGAGATTCAGGTCCTCGGGTGTCTGTAGGTGACTCCTGCAGCTGTTCACTGCTGCTTGTGCCATCTGCTACAAAAGGGGCAGAAGTTCTCGTCTGGAAGTGAAAGTCTGAGCAAGGAGTTCACCTGCACAACAACTGGCCAGTAGTGAGCTACATGTATGGTGTGGCGGACTGGGGCGAGTTTTAAATGTACAGAGCCATGAAACTCGTTTTTCCCTATAATGCTCTCTTTGTTCCTGAACCAACCAAACAACACTTACTCCAGTTTTATTGATAACTGGGTCCAGTTGCATTAGACACACCCAGGTTTAGTTACTGCTGGCCCTGGTGAATACAAACTTCACTTATATTTACCTAAAACTTCACACTATCACTTAAATAAAACATTTCCAACAGTGTGACTCAACAAGCAGCATAGTACAGCAGGTTTGGAAAGGGGATTACAGCAGGAGTTCCTAAGGATTTGGGACTCCCACAGAGCCATAGAGCCATTTCTCAGAATGGAGAAAACTGTGGAGTAACAATTAACCCTCCTAGTGGATTTCCTAAATTTACCAAAAATTCCTTTAAAGTTTCAAAGACCTTTTGTGTTTTGACCTTCGTCCTTTCCAAAAATAATACACTCACTCGTTGTCTGTACCGCTTTATCCTGCATACAGGGTCACGGAGGGCCTAGAGCCTATCCCATGAGACTTAAGGCACCAGGCGGGGTCAGAGGCGGCGTTACCATTAGGCAGAAGTAGGCGAGCGCCTAGAGCCCCGGACTGCCAGGGCCCCATGACTTTAGCCTAAATAAGTAGTTTTAACCAGCAAACACACTACAATGGAACGTTCCGTGTGACGAAATCGGAAAGTTATTCATTCCAGTTTGATTGAGGAGCGCGAGATTTCCATCTACAGCCATGAAACGAAGTTACCCAAGTGGTGCAGACAAAACGGAAATAACAGCAAAGGTAACACAGTTTTTCACGCCTGTGCATAGTCACAGGTCACCTCAGGTCAACAATGTCACAGGAGAGGCTTCTGCACGTGCTATTCTATCCACTGAGCACTTTAGTGGAGAGAATAGCAGAAAATCAGTGGATGTGGAGTCAGTAATAACAAAGTTTGTTGAAGCCAAAGCTTGCAAGGCCAGATTTTAGTGTCCTGGCCGACACTTTTCACCCCAGCCATGCACACAATGAGACCAATTATTTAAAATATCCCTTTAATTAACATTATTGTCATATGATTTTTAATTCAACACCCAAATATTCATATGTTTTTCCCACCCACTAAAGCTCATTTGAAGAGTAAGACAAAGACGGTAAGGCAGGGATAAAGATAAGAGTTAATCATTTTAATAAGTATTCTGTGGTATTATTTGTGTCACTCCATTGACCTGTCATGGGTTTTCTTACTTTAGTGAAACAGCGCAGAAGACAGAGGCCGATCGTCAACTATTAGTCTGCTGATCATGATGAAATACAAACGTATCTGTATCAGATATGTAAACTGGCAATGAGTTACATTCTATTTGTAGAAAGTTGTTCGTGCATTAGTTAACCTGTTAATGTTTTTGTTGTTGTTGTTTTTCTACAGGGATGTTCTAGACATCTGGATAAGATTGCTGTGTGGAGGATGACGAGTGAATGGGAAGTTTAAGGTAAGACTTTTTAAAAAAGCACTGAATGCAGAGGGCCCCACTGGGCGCCACTGGGCGGGGGACACCCTGGACTGGGGAGTCAATCAGTGCAGGGCACACATTCACAGACTATGGACAATTTGGGGAGCTAGCCTGAACTTTGGACTGTGGGAGGAAACCAGAGTACCCGGAAGAAACCCACCAGGCACGGATGATACATGCAACCTCCATGAACACAGAGACAAGAAGACCTGGCTGGGAATCGAACTCTGACCCTGGAGGTTCAAGGAGACGGTGCTTCAAAGCCCTTAAAATAATACAATAAACTAGACAGGTACATTTTCTGAAGGTCCTGGCTGTGGCAAAACTCGGGCCTCTGGGCCTTTTATAATGCCAGTTTAGAGGATCAGTTGCCAAGGTGGTTGCTAGGGTTTGACAGCTTCACAATGATCCTGAGAGACTGATTGGTTGACTGACTAAAATGAGCCCATGACCATGTCAGTCTGACAATAGAATCCACAGTTAGGTTCAGTTTCAAAGTTCCTGTCAAAGTTACCAGAGCAGGGAATGCAACTGTGAGCACTTCCTGTCTATACCTGTATGTCAGTGGGGCAAATGTGGGTACCCTCTTGCGAGGTATGTTCTGACACAGCTTGCAAGCCACCTCAAATGTGGTAAGTTTTACATTTCTACAAAATTCTTGCTCCGCTCTTGAATCCGTCCAAGTTGGTCTCAATGTAAAGTCTATGGGATTTTTGGGCCCTTAGAAAAGTCATAGGACCCCATTCCCAAATGAGCCGCACAATTTGACGCCTCTTGCATGGGTCTATGACAAACTGTACGGGACTAGTTACATGCCAAAGTTTGTATAGAAGAACAATAAAAAAAAAGAAGATAATAATAATAATAATAAGTCTGCAAGATAATACAAGTGATGCTTTGCTTCACACACACCACTAATAAATAAATAAATAAATAATCTTATACCTAGATGCATATTGCATTGTCTGCATTTCAAACCTCTCAAATGGATGCACGATTATATCATTCTTATACCTCACTTTTCAGTTCTCGGAAATTCTCAGAAAACTGCTTCGGCATTTTTAATGAAATCAAACAATTTTGAAGATTTGAAAAGCTCTTTTAGAAACCAGTAATATCAAGTAAACAGATTTGTACCAGTGCCAGGGTATGGCTAGAAGTCTAGAAGTCTGTGCTAGGTCATGTCTGTCCTCAGCTTGCAGTTTAGTTTAAAAAACGTTATGATGCGTCCAGCAATGTCTCACTGCAAACACTAAGAGCCACCAAATCAGTCAGGTTAAGGGGTGCCATTTCTTTCTATAGCCCTAAGGTCAAAGCAGCGTTTAATAAGACACTGTGAAATGTCTTAACGACCAGTGTATAATCCTGACTAAATTAGTGCACTGATGCGGGTACAACCCCAGCGTCATTAGGATGTTTCCACCTCCAACAGAATTCAAGCCCTGATTGTAAATTAAGTGGCCTCCTTCCAGTGCAACTACTTTTTTCCTGAGTAGAAATCTAGAGTTATTATGACAGCTAATATTTTGCTCTGAGACAGAAATCAATAGTTACAGGAACCACGTTACCTTTTCCCTTCAGTTAGAAGCTGTTGCTCAGTTCAGGACATTATGCATTAAGAAGCTCTTGCTGCTTCCTACAGTGATGATGTATCAGTCCTGTTTTAACTCTTACATCATCACTGTATGGTTTTATACATAGTTCCAATCTCCACGTTTATAATTCTGTCTGGTTTCCTACATTAATAACACCTATAAAATTGCTATTATGAAAATTTACTTTGATTAATAACATCTTTTAGGCAGTTTGTTGCATCAGCTCGTATAGTACTGATTCAAAACTCTTCTCTGAAGTGTCTGCTAATTATTCAACATATGCCATGTGTTATTATTAGTATTGTTGACATTACAATTTATTAATCATCATTTTGCTATGAGTTTTGCTATATATTTTGCTATAACTTTACAACTTATAATGCTAACGTGCATCTTCAGGAATGTTTTTTAGGTTCCTTCTTTAGTACACAGCATTCTCAAATTCAAATTCTAATTTTCTTTGTCACATACACAGTCATACACAGTCTCATTTAATCTTCTCATTTAATCACCAAGCACACTGCCTCTACCTCAGTCCTTAATCCAAGCACACTGCCTCTACCTCAGTCCTTAATCCAAGCACACTGCCTCTACCTCAGTCCTTAATCCAAGCACACTGCCTCTACCTCAGGCCTTAATCCAAGCACACTGCCTCCACCTCAGTCCTTATTCCAAGCACACTGCCTCTACCTCAGGCCTTAATCCAAGCACACTGCCTCTACCTCAATCCTTAATCCAAGCACACTGCCTCTACCTCAGTCCTTAATCCAAGCACACTGCCTCTACCTCAGTCCTTAATCCAAGCACACTGCCTCTACCTCAGTCCTTAATCCAAGAACACTGCCTCCACCTCAGTCCTTATTCCAAGCACACTGCCTCTACCTCAATCCTTAATCCAAGCACACTGCCTCAACCTAAATCCTTAATCCAAGCACACTGCCTCTACCTCAGTCCTTAATCCAAGAACACTGCCTCCACCTCAGTCCTTATTCCAAGCACACTGCCTCTACCTCAATCCTTAATCCAAGCACACTGCCTCTACCTCAGTCCTTAATCCAAGCACACTGCCTCAACCTAAATCCTTAATCCAAGCACACTGCCTCTACCTCAGTCCTTAATCCAAGAACACTGCCTCCACCTCAGTCCTTATTCCAAGCACACTGCCTCTACCTCAATCCTTAATCCAAGCACACTGCCTCTACCTCAGTCCTTAATCCAAGCACACTGCCTCAACCTAAATCCTTAATCCAAGCACACTGCCTCTACCTCAGTCCTTAATCCAAGAACACTGCCTCCACCTCAGTCCTTATTCCAAGCACACTGCCTCTACCTCAATCCTTAATCCAAGCACACTGCCTCTACCTCAGTCCTTAATCCAAGCACACTGCCTCTACCTCAGTCCTTAATCCAAGCACACTGCCTCTACCTCAGTCCTTAATCCAAGAACACTGCCTCCACCTCAGTCCTTATTCCAAGCACACTGCCTCTACCTCAATCCTTAATCCAAGCACACTGCCTCTACCTCAGTCCTTAATCCAAGCACACTGCCTCAACCTAAATCCTTAATCCAAGCACACTGCCTCTACCTCAGTCCTTAATCCAAGAACACTGCCTCTAACTCAGCCTTTAATTCAAGCACACTGCCTCTACCTCAGTCCTTAATCCAAGCACACTGCCTCTACCTCAGTCCTTAATCCAAGCACACTGCCTCCACCTCAGTCCTTATTCCAAGCACACTGCCTCTACCGCAATCCTTAATCCAAGCACACTGCCTCTACCTCAGGCCTTAATCCAAGCACACTGCCTCAACCTAAGTCCTTATTCCAAGCACACTGCCTCTACCGCAATCCTTAATCCAAGCACACTGCCTCTACCTCAGGCCTTAATCCAAGCACACTGCCTCTACCTCAGTCCTTAAACTAAGCATGTTGTCTCTACCTCTATTCTTAATCCAAGCACACTGCCTCGTGCCTCTGTCTCAGTCAGCAAGCACACTGCCTCTACCTCAATCGTTAAACTAAGCACACTGCCTCCACCATACAGAGCCCTACCTCAATTATTGCCTTTACGTCAATCACAAGGCCAAACACACAGCGGCCAACATTAATCACTCAGGATAAAAGTCATCTTTTGCATATATTTTTTTAAATCTTTTGCCAGATTTTGCATCCATAACTGTATTGAGATTAGCTTCAGTGTGCTGAGACACTCATGTTTTATTTTTCTTCAGAAGCCAAGACTCCACAGGAGATCTGGAAATTTGGCACTACATTTATACCGTGCCTATGCGTGTGTTCTTTCGACTGACTCAAGAAGCAGCATCTTCAGGCATTTTTCCAGGACAGTATGTCCCTTTTAGATGGCATTGTGAAGATATCGGTATTGTACAATTCCCAGTTTTGGGCAAAATGTATGAATTAGTGCATTGGTGGACTACGGGTATAGAATGAAAAGCAGAGGCTTCACATGCTACTTCATTTTAACTGTTAACCATAAGTTATTTTTTTTTCCTTCAGTGTAGCTCATGTTAGTCATATAACTTCAGAGGAGCCTCAGAAACTTCCAGAACCATATTCCTAATTAGCACCTTGACCTTCATCAATCTGATTTCTCCTCAATCACCAGATCAAACATCCTTCTAATACACACACCAGTCAAAACACACTTCCTCTTCATTTTAATTACCAGACCAAACAAAGATCGAACGCTCACAAATCTTCCTTTCCACTTATTTTTATCCACCACTCCACTTAGCCTGGACAAACGTGTGAGATTATTTCCGGATCGATATGATGCTCTTGTTTCTCTGGACTTAGGACCCTAGAGGAACTCTCCAAGAGTAAAGCTTGCACCAGTGTTGGATCATAGAGTACAGCATAATGTATTCGGATACTTATTGCACATTATGTTATCATGGACAATCCAAAATAGCTTTGTGTCGGCGACAACTGAAATGTTGATGATATAGATGTATGACAGAGGTAAGCTCGGTCTCATTAAAAAGGCAGAAATGGTACCAATGTCCTCTAAATGGTCCTTATATAGTAAAAGTAAGCAAAGAAAGAAAAACACGGTGGATGGTTTAACAAATTTAATTCAACTATGCATCATTTTTTCTAATATAATAAGAGCCGACAGAGAAGTTTTCAGCAAAGTATCAATACAAAACCGACGAACCATAAACTGTAATAATAATAATAAGACGAAGAATAAAACCTAAGTATATAGTAATAACTTACCTTAATAAGAATCTCTAGTTCGTCTGGTGTGACACAGGGATGCTTTTGCAGGAACGCTGCCTTCTCAGCTGTAATCGTGTCCTTTTGGTTTCTTTCAAACGGCTGCTCGAAGGCTCGAAACGCCAAACCACCGGCTACTAAGTAAATCACCACCACCACGAAGACAGCCAGCACCGTCTTCCACTTCATCACGGACAGAAGTGCCGAGCCGTCCGCCCCAGCCTCCATGCTGGCTACCATGCTAGCAGGCCGCGAAACCGAGAGGCGAGGAACTGAACATCCCATTGGGTTCTGCATCGTGGCCACGCTGGCCTGGACCAAACTGGACTGCAGCATCCCGGGCTGGACTTTTTTCGGAGGCATGAGGTTGGTCTGAACTTCCACTGTGGGAAACAACACATACGATATATGATCAAGAATCTATAACTCATCTGCCATCCCATAATATCCACATAAAGGTCCGATTTTTTTTTCGGAATCTAACAATAATCCGACTTTTTTTTTTTTTATCACTTTCATCGCTTCATCATTCAGTGTTTTCCTATGAGAGCACACAGAGTGATTTATTATTCTTGTAGACCAATAATTTTCCAGTGTTTTGTTCATTAAAGAACAACAATGACGCAAATCGGTTCCTGTTGTCACTTACGCTACAGCAGCTGTAAACACTCACTCTCTCACCAGTCTCTCATACGTAACTTCAAACCCAGGATCGATTCTGCTCGTGTTTGGATGTCGGTGTAATCATCACAGGTTTGTTTACAGACAGATAAATTTCCTCCAAACCCCGTATTGACTGTAATTTCATATGCCACGTCTGCTGTACACACAGTTTTGGCAAATAGAAGATAACCGGTACATCCCCTTATTACTCTTATTGGTGTTTAACTAGCTCCAGTGAAGCCTTTCAGTCAGAGCGCTTTGAGCTCCGTCTCTTTACTTTGTTTGTAATAAAGACATTTGATATTCACTCCCAGGAGCAGATCACTTTCAGACCTAAGTGCTGGTGATGAGAACCTCAGACTGTGTTCAGGACCACACCCAGGTTTAAAACAACTTCTTATGTCTGGAGCGTAAGTGCACATGTAAAACACTAATAATGCACAATCTAATTCCAGCTCTGTAACCGACTTAAGTTTTATCTTACAATTAAACTGATGAGACAAATAACAGGGGACAGATAAAAGGGGACAGATAAAAGTTTGTGAGGACAGCAGGTACAAAAAAGTTTAACAGGTTTAACACACACCAGACATTTTTTTTTCTTTTTTTTCAGGTATTTATCAGATAAATTATGAGGAGGATAATTTACTTATTTCATTTTATTTATTTATTTATTCATTTATTTATTATACATCTAGTGAATTAGGGAGTGAAGATGAGAATGTCTACAACATGGACGAGCAAAATATTATTGTGTTCCTGTTCATAACAGTAAATCTGTGTACCGGATGTTCACGTCTAAGCGTGTGAGAGGAAACATTTATATTTCATATATAAAAACACTGTTTCCCTTCAATGTTCCCCTAATATTATAAATCCACCTACAGTAGGTTTTAGGTTCCCCTTGTGCCATCGGGGCGGCTCTGGCCCTGGGTGTCCCAGATCCTGTCTCCAGTTTACCGGTATATAATTGCTATATGAATGTTATTCAGTTCACCGGGAGGTGGTGTCAATGTTATGCCTGATCAGTGCACACATTCTCGCCAGCACTGTGTGTTTCAGCCACAACAGTATCACCGCCGCCAGCTGCCAGACACCACAGCACAGTCCCAGAGGGCTCGCGGAGTCGTGCCTTGAGGGGCCGAGCCGCCCCAGTGCTACAAGCATAATCACGTTTTGTGTTTTAATGTTGAGCGTTGAAAGCTGCAGCTCTGATATGAATTTGTTTTAAACATATTCAAAAATTTGTTCCCCATTCCAGCAAGCTCCAGTTCACAGCGAGTCCCACCGGTAAGTGACCTTGCCATAAGACTAACTCACAAGAGCTCATCACAATCTCCTAGCGCTCTGTAGCAGAAATCACGGTCTTAACACCTCGCACTGGCTCGTGTGTAAAGGCTCCACATCACCAGCACTTCACCATAATGCAGTGTTTGGTATAGATCGCTTAAGTTCAAACACACATACATTTACAAAATGGATATTGTAATGGGTTTATGAGCTGTCGGAAAAGCCATTAGGGTGCAGAGATCACACACACTCACACTAACACCCAGAGAGACCGCAGAAGAAACACACCCACCCACACACACTCACCCACTCACTCACCCACACACACACACGAATAGAAACCTAAACACACATTCTAAGCAAATAACACACTCGTTAAATATTATTATTATTATTATTATTATTATTATTATTATTATTATGTGTACATGATCTTTCTTTGACTTTATTCCACATATAATACTGCAGTTTCCAAAAACCATTAAAGCAATATATAATAAATATTTTGGGTGGAGAATGTGATTATTATTATTATTATTATTATTATTATTATTATTATTATTACTTTGAAAACCATGCTCAGATAAACACTTAATCGAAAGAAAAGAAGCAGTTTGTACTTAACACACACACACACACACACACACACACACACTGCAGGTGTTAATTGAGCTCTAGGGATTTTCACTGTTTTGTGTTTTGATGTAAGATTTTGTAAAAAAAAAAAATAAATCATTGTGTGTGTGTGTGTGTGTGTGAGAGAGAGAGAGAATAAAAAAGGGCCAGTTGAGGCGGGAAATGCGGTAGAAACGTGAGTGACATGTCTGATGTCAACACCATGAGCTCATGCCGTAGTGTCCGGGTTGCCAGATTGAGTTTATTGATCAGTGCCGGTGAATTCTACACGCCGCCCGCGCGCAGGGATGTTTACTGGTTGATCTGATCGGGTTTAATGATCAGGGTTGCCAGATTAGATTCGAAAATAATATGTGTGTGTGTGTGTGTGTGTGTGTGTGTGTGTTAGAAATGTTGGATGCAACTGATGATAAATGTGATAATGAGCAGTAATCAACACACACACACACACACACACACACACACACACACACACACTCCTTATTATGCTGCTTAGAGAAATTCCATACTATGATTTCAGCACCAGGAGCTCAGGGTCATTATGCAGCAGTTGGAGAGCAGGGTTGCCAGATTGTATGAGAAGATTCCAGAATTTACTTAAGCGTGTTTTATTAATTTTCGCTCATTGATCAGGCTCTAAACATGATGGTGAATGTTTTTAAGAAGTAGTGAGTGCTCATGGGCCTCAGAATCGGCTGATAAATATTGCAAATATATATGCTAAAATGTAGTTTTTTTTTATTATATTTCATATATTTTTTATTTTGTTATAAAGTAAACAATATAAATATATACATGTTGTATATAAATGAATAAACACATACTGATTATAAATCATTTATTTTTTAGCTCTTAACTTATTTGCGCGTAATGTGCCAATATGTCATTAATGTTTACCAAGGTCGTCACGTGATTAAGGCTCATTATAATAGTAACATAATATTTCATCACTATAAATATGTCATGTGGGGCATTTTAATGCTTGACACGGGCTGCTTTAATAAACCGTTAATTTAAAGATAAATAATATTCATGTTAATTAAGTAATTCATTATTTTACCATAGTTACATTAAGAATAACATAAACGTTTATACCTATACATGCGTGTTTCTATTTTATGTTACAATCTCTCTCTGTCACACACACACACACACACACACACACACACACACACACACACACACATTAGGTTATGGTTATGAGAAGATGAAATCCAATGCCTCGCTGTAAGTGCAAGTAATAGAATAATGCAAGTGGTCCAAGTTACATTAGCGCGCGCGCGCGCGCACACACACACACACACACGCGCGCGCGCGCGCGCGCTCGCTCGCTCTCTCTCTCTCGCGCGCTCGCGTTAATAAACCCACCTGGAGGAGGACTCAAGCTACTGCTCGGTTTCCTCTGATTTTCCGCCGGAAATTTCATCTTTTATCCGCCGAAGGTTTCACTAAAGATGAATCGGAACATCAATTAAAATGAATTAAAGCAGCGAACCGGATCGAACCGCCTCGTGATCTTTCGTTTCTTCTTCGCCGTGATGTGGAAGCGGAGCGTCATGTCCGAGCAGAAGACAAGAGAAGAGAGATGATGAGAGGAGAGATGATGAGAGGAGAGACCAGCGCAGAGCCGCGCTTCAGCTCTCCGCTTCTGCTCTCTCTCTCTCTCTCTCTGTCCCTCACACGGGAGGAGACTCGCTCCTGGTCCTGTTGATCTTAAAGCGTCTACATCCTCCAGGTTCCTCTTCAGGTTCCTCTTCAGGTTCCTCCCAGCAGCTGCAGTGCTGAAGTGTTACACAATAAGCGTGTGTCCACACACACACACACACACACACACAACCCCCCACACACACACACACACACACACACAGAGCCCCCTCCATCCTGTGCACTATGCACCAAGGAGCAGATCATGCATGAAACTCCTGCTTCAGGAAATTCTAATTCTGTCAAGGAATTACTGACAAAAACAGATTATATTCTTGACTATTATTATTATTATTAGTAGTGGTAGTAGTAGGATTTTTTTTTTGTCACTGTAAGAAACATGATGATGATGATGATGAGGATGATCAATATGATATATGACTCATATTTTTTTCTAGCTGCCCATAAAGGATTTTTCATTAGAGGTAATATTTTAGTTAATCTATTATTTTATAAATTCCTAATCATCTATATTATTATTAGTAGTAGTAGTATTAATTCATTCATTCAATTATTTGTCACATGTACGTTACATCACAGTGGGATTTTTTTTTTTCACACATCCCAGTTAGGAAACTGGGGTCAGCCAGTGTACAGCGCCCCCTGGAGCAGGTAGGGTTAAGGGCCATGCTCAAGGGCTCAGCAGAGGCAACTTGATGATGCTGGGGCTCGAACCCTCGACTTTCCAATCAGTAAACCACAGCCTTAACCGTTTCACCACTTCCTATATTATTATTATTATTATTATTATTATTATTATTATTAAGGATTGTATTTATAAGTAATATTGTTTCCTGGTGTGTAAAACAGCATCCTGGAGGATCACAGCTCCGCAGGCCTTCGTGTTTACCTCTTGTGCTCAGAGACTCAGTGTTATAATGCACACAAACATTTTAGTTATTTATTGGATAACTTGGCACTGTTCCCCGGAGAGTAAGAAACACCTTTGCTCATCTCCTGGCTCATAGTGAGAGTAAAGGCTTAAACAGGGTATCTGAAATCAAGCAGGTTAACACCTGTTCAACTCCCCTCTTTAATCAGACTCCCAGCAAACCCTGACCCCATCTGTTAACCTCTGGGTTGGTCTGTGACTGACTCTACCTTTGGCAGGAAGGTACATTTAAAAGGTTACAATGTCACACACCAACAACTGGTCTGTTTTGGCATGTTTAATAGCATATAGCGACTACTAGTGGGTGTGGTCTCAGCAGACAGTGAAAGGGTAGCGCTGTAGCTAATACCACTGATTGGGCATCACCCACTCGATGGTAGGACATTTTTGGGCAGTGGCAGCCTGTCAATACGGGGCGCAGAGGCGCCGCCCCCTTAAAGTTAGGCAGAGAAGAATGCTACTTTAACATGTAATTATTTAACATAATAATTATTTATTTTAATAATGAAATTAAGTCATTTAGTCACAATATTCCGCTGTGTTTCTTAATATAAATTATTTGCAATTAAAAAAATCTAAACTGTATTACTTCCTTTCTGTTGGTGTACGCGGGGCGCCGGACAAATGAGTGTCTATGTAGGCACGTATACTTTTGAAAAGCATGTGACTTGAGGCTGAGCTCTGATTGGATCTTTTCCAATCATCCTTGGGACGCAGCACTGTGCGACCTGAACCCTGCCACTTTTGTTCTAAGCGAATCAATATTGTTTTAAAATATTTGGGCTCATGTGATTGGACCGCTCTCAACGAGTCTTTTCCAGCACTTCTTATGGCAAGCGGAGCTGCAGACTGGATGCAATGTCAGGCCTTTATTTTATACTAGTAGTAATGATCACTGCATAATCACCTGATAAATGCCTATTTACAGGCGAATATTAAAATTGTAATTTTGTTTGTCATTTTTTTTACAAATAAGAATCCGTAAAGTGTGGAATGCATTTGTTTTAAGCACCTTTTCTTCTTGCCACTCTCCCATAAAGGCCAGATTTGAGGAGTCCACGACTAATAGTTGTCCTGTACACAGATTGTCCCACTTGATCTTAGGATCCCTGCAGCTCCTCCAGAGTTACCCTGGCCTCCTAGTCTCCTCGTCCAGCCTGTCAGTTTAGGTGGACACTCATGTCTTGGCAGGTTTGCAGTTGTGGCATACTTTTTCCATTTTGGGATAATAGATGATCAGCGCTCCGTGAGATGTTCAAAGCTTAGAATATTTTTTATAACCTTACCCTGCTTTACACTTCTCCACAACTTTATCCCTGACCTGTCTGGTGTGTTCCTTGGCTACACGCCACACATTTTAGATTTTAATTTGTAAAAAGATTTGAAAACCATAAATCATTTCCCTTCCACTTCACAATTATGTGCCACTTTGTGATGGTCCATCACATAAAATCCCAATAAAATAAATTTACATACAGTATGTGGTTGTAACGTGGCAACATGTGGAAATGTTCAAGGGGTATGAATACTTTTGCAAGGCACTATATACTTCTAACAGACGAAACACTTCGAAGCAAGCAGAACCACTTTACACGTCACTATAAAAAAAGTTCTATTTATTTAAATACTTTCAGCACGTAAACACGTACTGGAAGTGCATTTTATCAGATCAGCATCCATGTGACCAGTTAAACTGGAGTCTTTGATTGGAATGATTTCAATCACAATGAAGAAATAATGTCCATGTAAGTGTAACTGGACAGATACTCATCTAAAGGATTGAAGGTTGGATTTTTGCAGGAACTCATATCTTATATCACCACAACAACATAAAACACCAAAGTGCATTTTTAATGAATTCAGAGTCGTAAATCTGACATGCGTTTTCTGTTCACATGGCCTCAGATTTAACCTCCATGTCTTACTGTGTAATCTCAAAGGACACTTTTGATAAAGTGAGTAAAATCAAGCTGGATGTGGGCTTCATGAGGCCGTCGGATTTGTTGAGAATTGTCAGAGGCGATAACGTCTAGTATCAAGCCTTCGAGGCCTTTTCTGAGCCTGGGCCAAAACAAGTAGCAAGTGACCAAGTATGAGTTTAGTTCTCAGGTACAATATATATTGATCTCTGTTGAATTAGCCTTGTAGGCTTAAATCCACTCCCTAAAATGATTCAGAGAGAAACATGATCACCTTCAGTCTATGGTTTTGACCATTGCATTTTCTTTATACACGTTATATTCAGGCAGTTAAACCAGTAGTGCACCAGTTAAAACACTAGCTAAATGCAAACCCAACAAATCAATCAGGCCTTGTACCAGGTTCAGTGCATCAGTTATGATCAGAGGAGATGGAGAAAATAGACACACAGCTCAGTAAAACCACGAAAGGGGATAAGCCAAGTAACATGATGCCTGGGCCATACCAAGACCAATCTCCAACCCCTTGGGCAGCCTATCTGACCCCTCCCCAACTGGGTGATCTGGCCCTACACTGAAGTGTAATTAATAGACGTACAGTTGTGCGTAAAATACCCAGCTTTTAATTCTATGTGGTTTTGTATAAAAACATTATAAAAATCATCTGATTATAGCAGTTCTCAGTATCAGGTAAATACAACCTCAGATGAACAATATCAGATATATTTTACATTGTGCCATTATTTATTTAACAAAAATTAAGCCAAAAAGAAAAAAAAAACATGTGGGCAATACTAAGTATACCTTACTGCTTCCACAGGATTTAAGAGGATAAATTGCAAAAACATATCATTAGTCCTTGATTAATTGATTATCAGCAGGTGTACGGACCTCTATAAGAGCAGAAGTTTTGGCAGTTTGATGGTCTGGAGCATTTAGGTGTGTGTTAATGCAAAGCCAAGAGGGAAAGACATAAGCAATGGTCTTTGAGATGAAATTGTTGCTGCATATCAATTTGGAAAGGGTTATAAAACCATTTCCAAACAATTTGGAGTTCAATGTTCTACAGGTCTTATTCACAAGTGGAAAGCATTCAAGACAGTTGCCAATCTTCCAAGGAGTGGACGACCCCAGCATATTCACCCCAAGGCCAGACTGTGCTCAGAGAAATAATAATAATAATAATAATAATAATAATAATAATAATAATAATAATAATAATAAAACACGAAAACAAGAAAACAATATTCAGACCCAAATCTCAGACCATGCAGACCTTACTTGTTAAGCATGTTGTGTCAGCATAATTAAGAAGACTGAAAAAGTACAGTTTGTTTGGGAGGGTTGCCAGGAAAAGGGCTCTTCCATCTTTGAAGAACATGGAAGCATGACTAATGTAAGAGGCGCTAGGAACCAGGAGCGGAATCTCCAGTCACTTGTGAATGGGTTCCCTTAGAGGAAGGCAGACAGACCCCCAGCTTAGAACATTTCACTCGTTTATTAGCCGAACTGCACACTTGTCACATACACACCAAGCACACTTTTTTTTTTTTACTGCACGTCTAACCCTTCGCATTCCATCTGCGTATGCGCCCATTCCCTCTACATGAAACATCATCAATATAAATAAATAAATCTTTCACTAATATAAAAAACTGCATCTGAACAAACACAATACTTTTGGAATAACGTCCTATGGATAAATGAGACCAAAGTGAAGTTGTTTGGCCTTAATGCTCAGTGCTACCACCTCATACACAATGTCAAGCATGGTCGTGGGATATATGCTGAACAGAACGCAAAAGAAACCCGACCTCAACCCCTGTCAATTACAGGCCAATATCAAACCTCCCCTTTATCTCTAAGATTCTAGAAAAGGTAGTAGCGCAGCAGCTATGTTCATATCTACTTAGAAATAACATAAATGAACTGTATCAGTCAGGATTTAGGCCTCATCACCGCATTTGTTAAAGTAGTAAATGACCTCCTATTGGATCTTATCAGGGTATATTTGATATTCACTATACTTGTGTTACTCGACCTCAGTGAAGCTTTTGACACCATTGATCGTAGTATCCTCCTTCACAGATTGGAAAATGTAGTAGGAATTAAGGGAACGGCTCTCTCCTGGCTCAGATCCTATTTGACTGATCGTTATCAGTTTGTATATTGAACATGAGCATGTTCTAAAGTGGAGTTTGGTGTTCCACAGGGTTCAGTTTTAGGCCCACTGCTTTTTTCTCTTTACATGCTTCCTCTGGGCAACATAATTGTATTAGTTTTGATTGTTATGCTGACACACAGTTATATGTCGAAGCAAAACCAGATGAGAAAAAACGGCTTATTAAAGTTGAGCAATGTGTGCAGGACATAAGAGATTGGATGCTAATTAACTTCCTTCTGCTTAATCCTGACAAGACAGAAGTTCTAGTCATAGGATCACAAGCAGCTAGAAGCAAGCTTTCTGATCACACTGTAACTTTAAATGGCCTTTCTGTTCCATCACGTGCAACAGTGAAGGACCTCGGTGTGATTATAGATTCCAGCCTTTCATTTGAAGCTCATGTAGATAATATTACCAGGAGAGCATTCTTTCACCTCAGAAATATTGCCAAGATAAGTAATATATTGTCACTAAATGATGCAAGGCAAGTTCAGCCTTTTATCACCTCTAGGTTGGACTATTATAACGCCTTGGTTATAATAGGTCTGGTTGTTCAGCTAGGTGCATAAACAAGCTTATTTCACCTACTTCGATCAATGATGCAGGCTACTTGTCAGTACAATGTATTTTCTTAAAAAGCCCCATAGTTATGGAATAGTCTTCCAATTAATGTTCAGGACTCGGACATAGTCAGACAGGGAATCTGTGTTTCCTTCTGGCTCTCCCTATATACATTCACCTTATACACTGTGTGACAGTGACCATAGCTAACTTTTATCTCTTATATTCTCCTGTTCTCACCTTTTCTCTCTCTTCTCTCTCTCTTTCCCTCTCCCTGTCTCTCTGTCAAGCTATATATGTTGTTCCTGAGCTGCCAGTGATCTAGAACCCTCTGCCCTCTGGACCTGTCTTACTCGTCCTGGTGTCCCGTTTCTGGTTGGAGATCTCGTTGCATGGATGCCCCGTGTGGTCTGCTTGGTATGATAGTCCAGGACTGGAGTTTCCTACAGTCTACCTGAGCCTCCAATAACGAACTGGATTCGTTATTATGAACTTAACCCCTTTAGCTTCCTAGCACATAGTATGACTGCAGATCAATTCCTATTATCTGTTATCATCCAAATGGGTTCACTGTTGAGCCTGGTTCCTCTCAAGGTTTCTTCCTACTGCCATCTCAGGGAGTTTTTCTTTGCCACTGTCTTCGTCATTCTCGGCGTGCTAATCAGGGACAATCTTATCATTTTGATTCATACACATTCACATTTCATACAAACTTAAATAATTATTTTGATTGTGTGAAGCTGCTTTGCGACAATGTCAATTGTTAAAAGCGCTATACAAATAAAATTGACTTGAATTGAACAATGATCCGAAGCACCCCATCGAATCTACATCAGAATAGCTGAATAGTCTAGTCAAATCCTAGTCATATTTTCTCACACATTTCATACTTATTTCCCCAATTTTCTCTTTAATTCTGTAAAGCTGCTTTGCGTAAATGATCATTGTTAAATGCACTATATCATTACATTTAAATTAAAATTTTATTGGATTTATAAAAGGGGAAAGTAGATAAGGGTGTGTTTACATTCCCTTTGGAATAGGAAGGCAGACTGTTGGACTACGTCTCCCAGAGAGTCTGACTATCGACACCGAGCCACTATGGAGAGCTTCACCATCTGTGTTACAACAAAGACCTAACACTTCTCCTACCATTTGACATAATTCTTCAAAAGTAACATCAATTGGAAAAACAAACAAACAAATAAATAAGTGTCATATTAAACATGGCTTGTCCCTCAAATCTCAGGTTCCACCTCCAGAATCCTGATAAACCACACATTCACATGCTGCAATCTGCTTTAGCAGACCTTTTACATATTAAACTGTTAAATCAGAAACATGATTAGCTGTGATTATTACAATTATGACCAACAACAAAAAATTCTATATTTTTGACTCCTATAACTTAATGCTTTTTTATATATATATATAAAACATAAGAAACACAAGAGCATTTTTTCCCATCAGAAAGAATTTTAGCCAGAAACATCCATACATTATCTACACCACGTGTCCTGTGTACGGTTGTAGGGGGCTTGGATCCTATCCCAGTGAATACCCTGGATGGTGTACAAAGTGCTATTAGCAAACTGTTTTTGTTCTATGAAGAGGAGGTGCACAGACTGAAGGTGAGATCAAACCCCAACACCTTATTCCCTATTTCCCATGATGTCAAGGTGTATTCTGTCATACTATAGGTTTGGATTTGTAACTCTGGCTAGCATAAAGAGGTTACTGATGATGAATCCACAATAATACTTAAATGCTTCTGAATGAGAACCAACCAACAGAGGACGAACTCCTCAGTAGCTAATACTGGAAAGTGAGATGTAAAAGTAATGTGAAAGTGAGATGTTTCTTATGTTCCTGTACAAATCTCCTAGTGTTATATTTGAAACCACATTCTGCAACACAGAGTCAGATCTACCCCGACAGCTCTCAGAGGTCCTGTTTAGAATTTTGCTTAATTATTTCTAATTCTTTATTTTTTCTTAACATCCTGGGGAGAGATTCAGTGTGGTGCTGCAGGAGGTTGAACCTATTGGTTACAACTTACAAAGCTCTGCTTCCTGGGACAATGAAAAATGGGCTCTCTCTCTCTCTTCAGCGCGCTTTTTCTTTGTTCGTCTGTCTATCTATCTATCTTTCTTTCTTTCTTTCTTTCTTTCTCTTTCTTTCTTTGGCCCTGATACCTTACCGGTGCTACCTAAATGATCGCATGTAGTGCGGATGTATCAGGACCCTTAAATAAACACGCCGCCAGGTGTGGCGCGTTCACGCTGATTGCCTTGCGACGGCGTTGCCTGGCAACCGCATGTCTATGTGGCCACACGTCTGCCTGTTCAGAACTCCGTGCCTGCGGCAGCCTGTGGATGTGTCCATTCTGAACAGAGCAGAGTATTCATGCGCGGTTCTGCCCCACTTGAGACCCGCATCATTACATAAATGTTATAGAGTCATTAACACACACTATATGATAAACTAAATTGTGATTATAGGTGTGTGTGTATATATATTTATTTATTTATTATTTATTTTTTTTTTACAGCTTTAAAAAAAGACTTTTAAAAGTTAATCATTTTCCCATCACTACCATCTGCAGAAGACTTATTATTCTCAGATATGTTTAAAGTGCACCATCTTGTGGTAAAAATATTTTATCTCAAACGTTGCAACATGTTGCAACATTTTGTCCCACATGAGAATTTAATGCAGACCCAGAATTCATTCTACATCACTGTGGGCTGATTTGTGCCTGATTTCTTCATCTGGGGTTTTTTTGACACTCACATGTCAATCAAGTTTGATTTGCTAAAACAACTGTAACTGAGGACTGGTTGTACTGGTTGAGTCTTGTGAAAGTTGAAACAGATTTTAGGTTCAGTGTTATGAGAAGATCTGCAAACTTTTGGAGTATGGATTTTCATATTGAGTGGAGTTAAGTTTAGATGGTGTTTTTTCAGAAGCTGAAAGCCAGATATGTATTTTTTATCCTCACTGGCTTTAAACCCAATATGATTACACAGCAAGTAAAACTGCAAAAGGCTTCATCATTTATTAGCTAAACATGTTTCCTTTCTTTTTTATAATATATATTTTTAATTTGTAAAAAAAAATAATAATAAACAGTTTTTAAGAAACCTCAGCAGAGACATCAAGTTCTACTGGGCCGCCAGCCCGTCCTTTGCATGTTTGAATTGTGCTAATGTCTATACGAAATGAATAACTTTCTAATTTTAGTTAATAAAGTCAAAATAAGATCATCAGTTTTATTTATAAACATGACTTTGGTACCATTGTGGTATCATGCCTCGATCCCGATCCATCATGTGGGGTAACAACCCAGATCGCAAGGTGCGAATCAGCTTGTACAGTCGTGGCCAATAGCTTTGAGAATGACACAAATATTCGTTTTCACAAAGTTTGCTGCTAAACTGCTTTTAGATCTTTGTTTCAGTGATGTACTGAAATATAATTACAAGCACTTCATATGTTTCAAAGGCTTTTATCGACAATTACATGACATTTATGCAAAGAGTCGTTTTCAGGACCTCTGCAATTCGACTGGGCTCTCAATCAACTTCTGGGCCAAATCCTGACTGATAGCAACTCATTCTTTCATAATCACTTCTTGGAGTTCGTCAGAATTGGTGGGTTTTTGTTTGTCCACCTGCCTCTCGAGGATTGACCACAAGTTCTCAATGGGATTAAGATCTGGGGAGTTTCCAGGCCATGCACCCAAAATTTCAACGTTTTGGTCCCTGAGCCACTTAGTTCTCACTTTTGCCTTATGGCACGGTGCTCCTGGGAAGACATTGGGAAGACAGTGATGATGGGTTCCCTGTTGAGCCTGGTTCCTTGCCTGGTTTCTTTCTCTGGTCATCTCAGGGAGATTTTCCCTATCACCATCCCCCCAGCTTGCTGTAATTGTAAGTTATAATTTATATGATGACCAGTGTAAAAAGGTAAAGCTTTATCCTTTCATTAGACAAGCAATATTTCCATAACTGTTTGTTCATCAGAAAGTTGACAAAGGAACAGTTGTTCTCATTTATATTAACAGCTTTTCAGATAGTTGCTTAATTTTTTTTTTTTTTTAATTGGGCAAAAATTTTTTAGACAAAAGAACATTAGAAAAAAATGCAGACTACACATAAATGAGCACATAAAATATATATATAGTAAAAGAAAGAATGTGTAGTTAAAATGTCAGACGTATGTTCAGGTTTTGGAATCATCTACTTTTCTCCACAGGGCCAAAGAATAATGTCCACATAATGACTGACCTCTCTGTGTCTAACCTCACTCTAGAGATCAGTTCATCACGGGTTGCCCCAATGAAAGGATTAAATTCTCAGTGGTGTAATATTAAGGTTCATCAGAGTACAAAACCCTGTCACCATAACACAGTCTCATGATACATACCGTACAGACCAAAAGTTTGGACACCCCTTCTCATTCAGCGAGTTTTCTTTCTTGTGTTCTTTCTTGTGTTCTTTAGCCCAAATGAGTCTCTTCTGCTTGTCGCCTGTCCTTAGCAGTGGTTTCCTAGCAGATCTTCTACCATGAAGGCCTGATTCACACAGTCTCCTCTTAACAGTTGTTCTAGAGACGTGTCTGCTGCTAGAACTCTGTGTGCCATTGACCTGCTCTCTGATCTGAGCTGCTGTTAACCTGCGATTTCTGAGGTGGGTGACTCGGATGAACTTATCCTCCGCAGCAGAGGCGACCTGGGCCGGTCCGCATGTGAGCCAGTTTCTTTGTAGCGCTTGATGGTTTTTGTGACTGCACTTGGGGACACTTTCAAAGTTTTCCCAATTTTTTGGACTGACTGACCTTCATTTCTTACAGTAATGATGCCGCTTGTTTTTCTTCACTTAGCTGCTTTTTTCTTGCCATAAAACAAATTCAACCTCTTTGAATGAGAAGGTGTGTCCAAACTTTTGGTCTGTACTGTAGGTAATCAACTAATTTGTTACAAACCTTTGCATAATGTTCCCTTGCTTTACTTCACATGTTTATTGAACATTGAATTGACCTAAAAGAACGCACTGAGATTAATAACCTTTTTTACAAGGGTAACCTGGACAAGACAGCAGCCTTTGGGTTACAGACAAAACTATAATAATCAAAACCAATAATAATAATAATAATAATAATAATAATAATAATAATAATAATAAACTAGAACAAACAGTTATCAAGTGAATGTTTTACAAATTATTTTACAATCTCTAAAAATTCAATGGGTCAGACAGCAAGTTCATGTCGTGAGATCTACGATTATAATGAGGGTGAAAAAGAAGCTTTCATAATTAAACAGTGGGAGGAGCATGGGAGGCTTGGTGGTGTAGTGATTTTACACATTGAGGCCTACCAGATACAATTATTAACAGTTAGTACAATCAGTGAATCAGTCCACTGCATTATCCCACACTGTAAAACAATGCTGACGGCATTAAAAATATGCAAGAAGCTCTTTTTAACAGTTGATATTGAGACGTGTCTGCTACTTACTGTATGCTCTGTAATGCCTTCATGAAGGATCTTATCTCAGGTGCTCTCAATTGGTGAATCCCGAGTAACTCTAAATGAACATCTGGGTGAAAGTAAACCGGTATGGTCCGGTAAAGATTCATTAGCAGCACGTAACCCTGAAAAGAGTAAAGAAAGTGCCAAAACCCACATTCAAAACCATTCACGCGAGGCCTTTCGGCAAGAAAACGCCTCTGATGTCATTCCGAATTTGCCTCTGAGCAATCCATGTTATGTTTTGATCATCCATTGCTGCTAGCTGTGGGGTTTTGGGAGGCAGTTTGTTGCAAATTCTCCCAAGTAAAATATGGAGCATAATAAGTCGTGATGGTTTTAGATATTCTGTCTTATTCCAATAACACAGACAGCTGCACAGGCTGCGTATATGGTAATGAACAGGGATTCTCTGCAAATGCTACACAACGTGCATGTACGTTTGTCTTATGATTATTTAAGTTCAATGATTATAGCTTAGTAAAATATTTTAATATTTAATTTCTACTATGAGTTTATTACTATGCATACAGTATAAATACCATGTGTTTCTTGGTCTAGACAAAACATCTTTGAATGTTTTGATTTTAAATGGAAACCCACCTCTAATATTACTCTAACATTAATCTACAACCCCCAAAGTCAAACTCATTTGGAGTTGCATGATATCCTTTTACTTCACTGTGTTTTTTCTCTTCAACATCATAATTATTGGGGACTTTAATATTCATGTGAACAGCCCTTCCATCCACCTAGCAGCCGGGTTTTTAAATCTTCTAGAACGTCTCAACTTGGTTGGAGATCTCGTCTTGTTGAAGATCTCGTCACATGGAGGCCCTGTGTGGTCTGCTTGGAATGCGTGTGGTGACTAGGGTTGGTTCCACTTTACCATGTAGAAGGTCCTGGCCTCGGCTGATGCAGACAGCTGTTCTCTGAGGACTTGTGACTGCAGTCGCTCCATAGTTCAGGACTGGAATTTTCTACAATCTTCATGAGCCTCCATTAACAAACTGAACTTCATATTAACTTAAAAACATCATCTGTTATATTGAACTTCCAGCCTCCTAACACACAGTATGAATGCAAATCTTTGCCCTCCCTGTTGAGTCTGGTTCCTCTCAAGGTTTCTTCCTACTGCCATCACACAGAGTTGTTCCTTCATAGACATTTCCATAATTTTCTGACTCTGTAAAGCTGCTTTGTGACAATTGTTAATAGTTTTAATTTGTTTGTATGTATACATTCATACTCCACAAATCACACCTTCCTCCTTCAGGATCCTGATAAACCACACCTCCATATTCTGCAATCTGCTTTAACACACCTTTTACATAATAATGTGTAAAATCAGAAGCTGAATTAGCTATGATTATTAGCTATCACTCACTCACTCATCGTCTATACCGCTTTATCCTGTATTCAGGGTTGCAGGGGGTCTGGAGATTATCCCAGGAGACTTAGAGCACGATGGTGGGGGGGGGGGGGGGGGTTGGGGGTACACCCTGGACAGGGTGCCAATCAGTCGCAGGGCACAGACACACATACACACACCCTCATTCACACACTACGGGCAATTTGGGAACGCCAATTAGCCTAACCTACATGTCTTTGGACTGTGGGAGGAAACCGGAGTACCTGGAGGAAACCCACCAAGCACAGGGAGAACATGCAAACTCCATGCACACAGAGACGGGAATCGAGCCTGGCCGGGAATCAAACCCTGGAGGTGCAAGGCGACACTGTGTCTATTACTATTACAAACTATTACAACTACAGTATCTATATTTGTTTACTCCTTTAACTTAATATTTTATGTAAAACCTAAGAGCAGAGTGTGTTTCCTAGCAGAGAGGATTTCAGCCAAGAACATTCATATATTATCTACACCCCTCATCCTGTGTAGGTTTGTAGGGAGCCTAAAGCCTATCCCAGTGTACAGCCTGGATGGAGTGCCAAGGGACTGCTTTTGTTTCAGGAAGAGGAGGTACACAGACTGGAGGCAAGATTCAACCCAAACCCTAGGCACCAGTGCTAGCCAATAGGCCACACCCCCACCCTAAATTAGAACCAGTTCAGTTCAATGCAATTAATCCAGACATGACTGTATGCTTGAACAGGGCCATTTAGCATTTTGCTTGATTTTTGTTAAAACATGCTGGGATAAGCTTCAGTGTGGTGCTGCATGAAGTTCATGTAATCACGCAGGTGAAAAACATATCTTGGTTGCAACACACCAATGACAATGAAAGATGGTCTTCCTATGAGTTTGGACAGGGGTTTAATATTTTACATGCAGTGTTGGGGGCTTTACTTTTTTAAAAGTAACTAATTATATTACAAAATTACTGTAATTAAAAAGTAATCCGTTACATTACTGCGTTACTTTCTGATACAGTAACTAGTTCGAGTACTTTTCCATTGCAGAAAATGAAAACTCCTTTGTGCTTCCTCATGCATGTTGTTTTAGTCGAGACCTTTATAATTATTTTACCATCGTCACTCAGTGAAGTTTGGCTCATAATCTGTTAACTACTAATACCCCTATCTCACCTACGCGGTTTCGCGCGGTGGCCGTAAGTACGGTTCATCATGATTCTCCGCGAGTTTTGGCGCTGTGATTAGGTTTCCATCTTTCTGCGTGTTGGTCCTCACAGACCACGCAGAACTTCGTGGAACATCGGGCAGGCCACTCACGACGGCTCACAGCCTAACACCGTTTCTCACTGTGAGTCAAACCGCATAGGTGAGATAGGGGTATAACAGCAGGAATAACAGAGGGGGGACAGAGGGCGGGGCTTGTACACACACACACAATAACGGAATCACTGCTGTCTGGCTCACGGATTACATAAATTGTCTAAATAATGGATAACTTTTTTAAAACTATAACTGAATAACTGAGTACTTGAATTACTCGCGTTAGATTACTCGTTACATCAAAAAAGTAATCCAACTACAGTACTCTAACGAGTTAATTTGTAAAGTGTTACACCCAACACTGTTTACATGTCAGGATACTATCTTATACAGTGTTCACCAAAAAAAGGAAGGGTATCATCTGATTTTTGAAAATTTTTAATGGGTTTTCCTATTCATTAACATGACCTCATATGTGATCTTCTGACTTGCTAGGTGCCCTCAAATGATCCTTCCAACTTAGCAAGTGGCGCCAAGTTGTGTTTAGGAAATAACTTGAAAACTTTATCTCATTCTGTATCACATGAAGTGTGAAGAGGTACCGGTTACACTATAATGCAATTTTTAAAATGTATTGGATTATACATTGAACATTATCACCTGAGTGCCAGCAACCCAACTTTACTTACCTACTCACTCCTTCTCCCTAGAGCTTATCCTGTGCATGTCTGGCCTGCGGCCTGTCCTAAGGAACTCATGGCATGGTACACACTGGATGGGGTGCCAATCCATCTCAGGGCACACATGCACACACCCACACATTCCCTCACACACTAAGGGCAATTTGGAAATGCAGGTTAGCTAATCCGCATGTCTTTGGACTGTTGGAGGAAACTGGAGACCCCGGAAGAAATCCCCACAGAGATTCCTGAGGTAGAAATAGAACCCTTAAGGGTTAGACTGTAAGGTGTTGTGGCCACAGTGTGAAATGTGAAAAGCACTGGAGAAATTGCAAAACAGTGCCATCTTCATTTATGTTTCAAAAAACGAAACTTGGCTCCTTTGGAACCTATAAAATTGTAAATATTCAAAGAATCCACTGGAAGAAGTTTGCTTCTAGGATCTATGTGCTGCCTTGCATTGGATTTCCAATCCTGTGTGTACTGCTGTTTTTGCCCAGTGTTTTCAGGGATGGGTTCAGAACTTATCCTGATAACACACAATACATGATAAACTAGAGGGTGATTACAGGTGTCATGAAGTGCATTAACACAATATTCACAACCTTACAATAAGCACAACACTGCTGTTGCTAATCTGCTTGTGACTTTTATGTATAATGTAATTTTTATGTAAAATGTAGTAATTTTTAATTTTTTTATTTTTACAGCTTAAAAAATCTTTTGGAAGTTAAACCTTAAATCCCTTCCCCACCGCATTCCATTTAACAAATCCAGGTTTATTTATTTATTTTAGTGGTGTATAGTGTGGTCTTACCACAGTTCAATAAAAGGGAATAAATACAATGGTAATCACTATTGGCTGTAGTTGGACTACAGAAGTTCCTTGGTGAATGGATGCTGTATACTGTAGTAGGTACTGTGGAACCTCAGTTTGCAAGTAATACGGTTTGTGAACGTTCCTCAAGACGAGCAAAGATGTTTAAAAAAATTTACTTAAAAAACGTCTTGGTTTACGAGTACCGAGTATCATGTATCACGCATGTGCTTCTTGTTTTGACGCTAAGTGTCACGTGATCACAACTGAGCCAATGATTTTTCTCTCTCTTCACTGCAGAATTGTGGGTAATCGTCTCCCCTGCTCGGTCTTAGTGCTCGTCTCTCACTGGTATAATCAACATCCGTGCAAGCATGTACTGTTTACTAGAACACTTTGACCATGTGTTTGTGCGCATAAAACATCTTTTATTTTGTGTTTGTATGTGTGTGTGTACAGCGCGCGTGTACTGTTTATTATAACATTAGAGGGGTTAAAGATCCATTTTCTCTTTCTCTCTCTCTGTATCAACCTGCAGGTTGAGTGCGAGCGCGTCATTTGACACCGTGCATTTCACGCACACAAACAGACACACATCCCCCCACCCCCCAAAATACAATTTGGTTTATGAGTGTTTTGATATACAAGCCTGCTTCTGTAACGAATTATGTTCGCAATCCAAGGTTCCACTGTATATAGAATAAAAATAAGCAATTTATTTGAAAGTGTAGTAGATTTTATATTGTACTACTTTCATCAGGTTTTCAAGCTCAATGTCATGAGCAGGACTGCAAACTATGGGGTATGGATTTTGATATTGGGTGGAGTTAAGTTCAGATGGTGTTTTTTCAGAAGCCCAAAGAGAGATTGAACTGAAATGTGTTGTTTATCCGTATGGATATGGACATGATTACTGTGAGTCTCAGCCATAGCGCCACCAAATGGCAGCAGGAAGTGTGTCGTACTTAGAAATCTTAACATTTTTGTCCCTTTCTTTCACCTGATTTGGTTCAAAATTAGTCAGAATAATGACATTGCTGGTGTGAACCTGTGAAGGATTTTATTATATCATGAATGGTGTTGCATAGCAATGATTTGAAACATTAGGACTTTACACTTACGATATAAGAAATTGTTTTTTCATTGTCCTCATTTTAAAATATTTTATATGTAGAGAGCAACTGTTTATGAGAAAAGCCAGAGTGCCTAGGGCCGGGGTGTGGCACAGAGCCTTCACTCTGTCCCTTGGAACTATTAGAAATCTAGCTGCATAACTTGTATATACTTGCATGTATTCAAACATATATTCATGTCCCAGATAATATTGCTTCTCTTGTCAGATTAACAGTTAGAGGGAAAGTCAGCATTCCCTTGGACATCAGTGTACATTGCTGTGCTCTGTTTCAATATGTTACCCAATGACTACGCCACCATGTAATTTCACCAAGGAATATACAGGTGAAACTTGAAAAAGAATACAATATCGTGCAAAAGTTCATTCATTTCAGTAATGGAGCTTAAAAGGTCAAACTAATAAATGAGATAGATAGACATGCAAAGCAACATAGTTCAGGCTGTGATTTGTCATAATTGAGATGATTATGGCTTACACCTCATGAAAACCCCACTCTAAGCAGCTAATTAAGCCATAACACCTGCAAAGGGTTCATGAGCCTTTAAATGGTCTCTCAGTCTGGTTCAGTAGGAAGCACAATCATGGGAAAGACTGCTGACCAGACAGTT
>JAAGKR010003713.1:35710-58210 GCA_011419295.1 Clarias macrocephalus
CCCCCCCCCCACCCGAAGTTCACCGGTGTATTCAGTGGCTGTGTCGGCTTCGTGTCTTTTTTCTTCCTCCTCACGCATTTAAGAGGAAATGTAAACGTAAAATATAAGGTCTGTATACACACTTTCACTCACCTATGACTGAATTTGTTCACTGTATGTAACATTTATTACTGTTACCGTGTTAACGTTACACTCAAACTTTCAGCCTGGTCTGTGCTATACCATGCTAGTTTATTTAACAATGGCTGATTGCTAGCCAAACCAAAGACCCCCACCTGTGTATGAAAGAAACTGCAAAAATGTCTGAGCTTTTTAGCTTTCTGTGTAGAATGCTTGCAAGGTGTTTGAAGGTGGTGAAGTGATGAATGAAAGCTAAACTGTTAATTGTAGTGCCAGCATGACGCCAGCATTTAGCTAAGTTGCTAGCGTTAGCAAACACATATGAAAAGCTGAGGTATTCTAAAACACTAATCTTCTTACTAATATGCGCACTAGACAACCCTCTCGATTTTTCCATAAACTTTTACTTTCTTTAATTTCTTTCTTTCTAAGGTTGGAACCGACACCGTGGAATATCTCCAGCAGGCTGAAGTGTCGAGGCCGAACCCCTACATCCTGATGTTGGGAGATGATGACCAGCGCTGCTCTCAGGCATTAGTGCTTCTCAGTAATAGTATCATAATGATGTCGCTGTTGAACTTGTTTTGTATTATCTGATCTTGTGCTTTTGAAAAATAAATACAAATATTTTTTCTATGATTTGTACAATTAATTGGGTGTTGTTTATTGAATATATGTATGGTTTGCAAAACTTAAAGTGTTTTTTTTTTTTTTGTAATAGACCAGTATATCAAAGTAATTTAACTGTTTAAACTGTTTTACCCATAGACATGTAAAACATAAAAATAATAATAACCTATTCGTGAGGTAGAATTAACCCAACATTATAGTTAAATATGACCGAGCATTTGGATTGAATATTTTACCCATCTTGCAGGGTTAAATAAATAACTCATTTTGCTGGGTTAAATTAACCCAGCATGTAGTTGGTCCAATATTTATCCAGCAGCTGAGTTAAAAACAACCAAGTTTGGGTTGTTTTTAACCCAGCATTTTTTAGGGTGTTGTTTTAGTGACTGCATGTAATTTTCTAATTTTCTGAGATTTCATAAGTACAGCTTATGAAAACCCCAAATCCATAATCATCTTAATTATGACAATCACAGCTTGAACAATCTTGCTTTGTATGTAATGAGTCTATCTCATATATCAGTTTCACCTTTTAAGTTCCATTACTGAAATAAATGAACTTTTGCACAATATTCTAATTTTCCGTGTTTCACCTGCATACAGTATTATTATTAAAAAGGTGTACTTATAAGCAACATGGGTTTGTTCTCAGTGAGGTGGCAGAAGACATGGTTACAATAAAAAGAAACAATAAAAAAATAAATTTATTAAAACAATAAAAACATATATACATAAAAACAAATCCCACAAACCAACATCACACAAGGGTGAATAGGATACTGAGAGCTCATCTAGTCTATCATCCAATGATAGCAATATACACCACGCAGAGGCAGAAACATGCTTGTAACATCCAATGAGTTCCCGTACCTGTGAACCCAAATAAATACGGAAATACAGGCAAACATACAGACCATTTCAGACAGTTACAACACCTTGCAGTACAGTAACTCTTAATTGTAGAAAGATAACCTCGAGCATGTGCCAGCAGCAGGACTTCGTTAAATGGGCCATCCTCAGCGTGAACATTGGCTGAGCAAGAATGCTGCTGAGTCACCACACACTTACCCCACTGTGGGGCTCTAATGCCTACGGCATCCAGAATTTACACCATAGAAATAACTCTGCTCTTGTGCTCTCTAACCCTCTCTGGAGTCTGGATGCACTACTCTAACTCTAATATCTTCTCTGTCAGCTTGCTAACTAAAACACAGCTATCACAAGTAAAAGTATCATTAACAACGGAGCGAGAAAGTCTTAACACCCTGCACTCCACACCCTGAAGAAACTGACATACGTGAGTTTTGTTGTTAGTGGATGGATTCTGCTTGTTCTTAGATGAAGAAATAAAACAACAAAAGTCTGGAAAAGGTCTTTGCACTGGAAATCCCAAAGAAGGACAGGGACTTTGGGGGTTGTTCTGGTCCACTGGTGGCCCTCCAGAGAAACACCTTTAGTGGGTTATGTCAAGGATAACCAATGGGCTCTGTTTTTGCGTGCATGGGACTGTTAAGTTGATGTACTTTTTCACAGGTGTTTTAACTCCAATCCATGATTAGTGTCTGTATTTAATCACCTGTATTGAGTTAATCTTGTGGCCTGATTATTGCTGTTTTTGTTCAGCTATTAAGTTTACTATTTTGTATATATCTCCATTTGGTTTTCCCTAAAGTCTGACTAACAATTTTGTCATTAGTGTCGCCTTTAAAACATCACACAAAAAACCCTGGAGAACATGCAAAACATTGGGGAAAATATTGTCATTTTCTGTCTGTAGCCAAATGAATTATGATCTTCTGCTGTCTGTTAGGTAGCAAACAGGTGTCTGGCAAATAAATCTCCACCTACCAAAAACTGTATAAATAGTCTAGTTGAACTGCACCAATTACAGAAGTGAGATCTGCTTATAAAACCATCCTTTCCGCATTTAAACACCTAAACAGAAAATGGATGCATTTTTAGGCAGCTGGAAATTGACCGATAGCGTAAATTTTGATAAATACTTAGAAGCACTAGGTGAGTATTTTTTGATATTTTGCTTGGCAGTCCTTTGAGAACAGAACAGAGTTTATGAAAGTGCTGAGTGTGTGTTCATAGCAAAACTACTAAATTGTAACACTCAGAAAGACCTTTTACTTGGGGTAAGTGATTGTTGTGTCTAACTTTTTTTTTGTTTCACTGAATAATTCATTACTTTTTATGAATATGTTAGTCCTATTGACACCAGGCTGAAGGTAACATCAGGTTTCACCAGGACTTCTATTGTCTCAGCTGTTCTCACACACTCAGATTCCTCACACAAACATGGCTTCTTTTGAGATAATAATAATAATAATAATAATAATAATAATAATAATAATAATAATAATAATAAAAAAAAACATGGTTTCTGAAGCATCATATGTTAGTATATTATGACTGAAATAAAGCGGCATGTATGTCCACAGGTCTTCCAGATGCCATGAGAAGGTATGGAATCAACATGACAGTGATGTCCACATTCTCACAAGATGGAGAATATTTTAGCATAAAAGTTAAAATGTATGAGGACACCAACAGAAGTTTCACAGTCTCATTCAAACTGGGCGAGGAATTCAACCAAACTACTATAGACTTCAGAGTGTGCAAAGTAAGTGGACAAAACGTATGGGTTAGCTGACATGAGCCCATGTACAGTATAATGCTTTACATTTACAGTACAACATGTAGGTTTTGATCTTTCATACAAATCATCTCCACGGCTTTACTTTAAAAGTAATTTCTAACATGCCTGAATGAGTTTCTCTTTCAATCTTAAGTAGAACTGAACTAAAATGAAATAACAAAAGTCAAACTCATTTTAGACAGTTTTCAACCTGGAAGGAGGCAAACTTATAGAGGTGCAGAAGTGGGACGGTAATGAGGCCACAACTATCACCGAGATCCAGGATGGGAAAATGATTATGGTGAGAATGTTTGAACATTTATTACTCTTAGTTTGTAAACTTTATTTATTTATTTTTAAAACTGGAATAATGAAATATTTATTCTATTTTATAGACTTTTATATTTGGGGATGTCGTATCCGTTCGGACTTTTGAAAAGGCCTAAATACCTGTCAGAAGGTGGTGATATTCGTAATGCATGCATCCTGAGCCTTGGGCTGGAAACAATCCATGAAAAGCTGTAAAGCCTAACTTCAATAAAGTGCTGGAGAAAATAAGATATGCCTATGCAGGATGTTTCACATTGATTCACAAAGACACAACACACAAGAGAACATCACACAAATGTCTGTGTAATATGTAAATGTGCTGATTAAATGAGATAATCTACTTCATGGAGTGAGACTGGTATGGTGGCAGGGTTTTCCTATTGTGATGATCCTCAACATTATGTCACTGAGAACTTTTCATTGATACCACCAGAGAAGAACAGAGTAAAGAGGAAGTGAGTAAAACGGTCATTGTGTTTACAATAATTCTTGTCCAAGTGCAGAAGGTTGGAAATGCACATGAATTAACATCACATATAGTTTTAGTTTTTGGTCAAATAAAAAACAACGGTTCTTTTTTTAAATTTAAAGATCCTAAACCATCAGCTCAAATGGTTATGCATATTTTGTACACACTTCAAATTCAAATTTTTATTTGTCACATACACAGTCATACACACTACGATATGCAGTGAAATGCTTAGACAACTGCCCTGACCTTTAAAAAAAAAAAAGACTATTAATAGGAATAATATAAAATAAAAATATAAAAAGTTACTTATCTGAGAAAGAATATCTATAAGAAATACATATTAAAACAGAAGTAAATCTGAGAAAATATATAAATTTTAACTAAGAAGAACAAATCTAACTAAGAAAGAATAAAATAAAATATTAAATATCTGTATAATACAAAATACAAAATATACACTTATAGGAAGGTATAAGAAAAATATTTAAAAAATATAAAAAATATAAGAAAAAAAAATCTGTAGAAATAGAAAATATAGAATTGTGGGAGTGGAGTAAACATAAGAGAACGGAATGTCCAGGTGTGTGCAAATATGCAGTAAAGTGACGTATTTAAAGTGTCTTGTGTGCATTATGTCCATGAGTGTGCAGTGACCACACTCGAAAATACAGATGTATAATTTCATGTAGTCTTCACAATTTCTTGCCAAAAGCTTGGCACAAAAATAAAATTCTATATATTAAAATTCAAACACAACATGCAAAGTAAAATGCCGCCATCCAAAGTCTGCTTTGCCCTCAAACAAAATACCAATAAAATAAATTCACATTTAAATAAAACTAAAAATGAAATAAGCTAAAAATGTATACTATGTATAATGTACTTACATACAATGTACTGTATGGAAATGGAAAAAGAATCCAGTTTGAAAGAAAAACTATAAATGTAGAAATATGATAGACGGAAATGTATAACGTCAGGTGCCAGCATGAGTTATAATTACAAAGTGGAGATATATTTTGTTGCATGTACAAATAGCTATAGAAGTGTGCAACATCAAACTGAGTGTGAAAACAAACAAACAAAAAATACATTACTATTTCCATTATTATAATACAAATCATATAAATTAGAATATAAATATTACATAATTATTAGTAGTAATAGCAGGATTAGAATTATTAGTAGTGTTGATATTATTATTAGAAATGTAGGGTTTGTGAGTAAGGCATTACTTGGCTCAAATGGCCTGCAGAAAGAAGCTCCTTCTCATTTTCTCTGCGTTGGCTTTCGAGAAGCTAAGGCACTTCACTGTGTTACAACCCCGGCTCTGGGAAGCAACATCAAGGACAAAACAAAAGTTTACCAATCAAAACTAATTTATTAACTTATAATAATAATAATAAAAATAATAATAATAATAATAAAAGAACAGAACTAGTGGAAAAACAGCTGCTGCAGTGCTAATAGCACAGCCAGAGAGGGTGTGAGAGCCAGTCCTGGGATTTAAAATGACTCCCTTCAGGTGCCATCAATCAACAGCTGATTGCAGGTGATCCACCCAGAGACTGAAAAACAAAGACTAATCAGATCACACCCACATAACAACTGACTGCAACAGATAAACGGACTCCTCTTTCAGAAGTCCGTCATCATTTTCCTGGTCTTGATGTATTTAGAGTCCAGGTCAGGGAGCTCAGGTTGGATAAAGCACTCAGCTGATTGCGCCACTCTCTGTAGAGCCGCTGGTCCAATAGCACTTTGGAGGCAGTTTAAAGTCCTTCATATGTCTAAGGTGGTAAAAATGTACAGTACATACAGTATGTCACAAAAGTGAGGACACCCATCAAATCTCTGCAAATATTTAGTTATATCTTTTCATAGGACAACACTGCATAAATGATTCTTTGACACAATGAAAAGTGGTCAGAGGTGTTCTATGGGGTTTAGGTGCGGAATCATGCTTGGCCAGTCCATCACCTTTACCCTCAGCCTCTTTAGCAAGCCAGTGGTCATCTTGGAGGTGTGTTTGGAGTCATTATCATGCTGGAACGCTGTTCTGCAGCCCAGTTTCCAGAGGGAGGGGATCAATGCTCTGCTTCAGTATCTCACAGTACATGTTAGAATTCATGTTTCCCTCAATGAACTGTAGCTCCCCAATGCCAGCAGCACTCATGCAGCCCCAGATCATGACACTTCCACCACCATGTTTGTACTCCTCACCTGGTTGCCGCCACACACGCTTGACCATCTGAACCAAATTGGTTTATCTTGGTCTCATCAGACCACATGACATGTCCTGGTCCTTAGTTTGCATGTCTGCAGCAAATTGTTTGCGAGCTTTCATGTGCATCATCTTTAGAAGAGGCTTCCTTCTAGGACGACAACCATGCAGAGCAATTTGATGCAGTGTGCGGCGTACGGTCCGAGCACTGACAGACTGACCTCCGATCGCTTCAATCTCTGCAGCGATGCTGGACGCTAAAACTCATCCGTCTGTTTTCCAAAGCCAATCTTCGGATCTGACGCTGAGGACGTGCACTCGGCTTCTTTGGCCGACCATGGCGAGGCCTGTTCTGAGAAGAACCTGTCCTCTTAAAGCGCTGGATGGTCTTGGCCACTGTGCTGCAGCGCAGTTGCAGAGTGTTGGCTACTGTATCTTCTTATAGCCTCGGCCATCTTTATGTAAAGCAACAATTCATTTTTTCAGGTCTTCTGAGAGTTGTTTGCCATGAGGTGCCATGTTGAACTTTCAGTGGCCAGGTTGAGAGAGTGGAAGAGCTTTTATACCAAATTTAACTCACCTGCTATCTGGTGACACCTGAGACAGTGTAACACTAATGAGTCACATGACAAAGGGGAAGGAAAATGAGTAATTGTGCTCAATTTGTACATTTTCACTTAGGGGTGTGGTCACTTTTGTTGCCAGGGGTTCAGCTATTATTGGCTGTATTTTTAGTTATTTTAAGGGGGCAATAAATTTACACTGCTATACAAAAGTTACACTTGATCACCAAAGACAAATTCAGAGTTACAGATGGGGCAGTAAAAAATGCGCATCTGCGGGACAGGAATCTCATGGACTTGCGGCAGTGTGCGAGAATTCAAGAGACATGATGTCGCAGGAAATACGAGACCAGTAGGTGGCAGTCATTTTTCAGGCGCAGTTTCAGACGGCAGTTCTGAGGCGCACATTAAAACAAGCAACTAAAGAAATCATATTTATTGTAATATTTTCAGTTTTTAATATAATAACTTTATATTCTGAGGTTTTATTGTGAAAATGTGTAAAGCTATTAAAAGTCATAACATTAAAATAGCAGCGCTTCAGATTGGTTGCAAAGTCGGGGGCGTGCGGGACAGCAGACTTCATACAGTACTTAGTTTGAAAAAACACTAGGTTGGACTCGGGTCAAGTTTTATTATGTTTGTGTCAATCTTTCTTTTAATATATATGCATATATTTAAATATACAGCCTACATCTGGGGTCGCCAAACTGCGGCTCCGGAGCGGCTGCGGCTCTTTCATGCCTCTGCTGCAGGATGTTCCACTCGAGAGATACATCGCCATCTGAATTCTATTGGTGTTCACGCAGCCAGAAGACATTACAAAGAAAAGACAACACTCAAACATAATCCTCGCAAAATTACTCCGTAAGTTACTTACCTCACTGCTATCACAAAAGATACAACAGTGGTATTTTTTTGTAGTTTTTTGCCTAAAGTGTCAAATATTTAATATGTTTCTCTTGTTTTTAGGGACATTGTCACAGCCATAGAGAACATCACTGACCAAATGAAATGGCTGCAAGATTGGTGTAAAAGCCACTACTGCGTGACTTTGGTGTGGACATTACATTACATTCATTATTGTAAGGTTTTTATTGAGTGGTTACATAGGCAGAAATACAGATTAAGACGGATTACGCTTTAATTTGTGTTTTGTACGTCTACTACATTCCGGTATGTTCACCCTGATTCGTAACCACGACTGGAAGAACTTTAAACAGTCTATTTATGTACAGTAGTTGTTGCATATAGTATCTTTTAGTTCTTCAAACCAGAACTTTTCTATGGCAGCAATTAAATCGGTCTTCGTAGTTGGTTTTGCTGTTTTTCTAATATAGTCTTTCATTGCATCCCATACCAGCTCAATGGAATTCATATCAGGAGATTCAGCTGGAGTCTTGACCCAATTAATGCCCATACGCAGTGTCAGACAAAAACTTGGATGGAGGTATGGGAAAACTCAACATTGTCCCATGATCCGAGACAAAAATAAAGAGCTTCGTCTTCAACAAGCTCAAAAATGGATCGAAAAGAAAGAGCTGTTTGAAAACATAATTTTCACAGATGAAACAACGGTGGCTTTGGATCGTTTTGCCATGATGGCGTTTTGTAAAAGAGGAAGACCTGTGTTCAAACCAAAACCAAAGCATCCTTTGAAAGTTCATGTTTGGGGGGGCAATATCCAGACTTGGACCAGGACCGATTGCAATATTTGAAGGGATAATGTATCGGTCTTTCTTTGAGAATGTTATCATAAAAGAAACTGCCGCCCCATACATCAGGGAAACATTTAGAGTTCACCACCATTTTTTCCAAGACAATGACCTGAAGCACACTGCTGCAAGAAAAGTCATTGCCGCAGAGGGCTCCAATTAGCTCCAAAACTCAATAATAAAATTATTATTGTACCTTTACATTTGATATGAAACAGCGGCAGGTTCTTCACGTCTTTCTGCGCATTTTTCAATCGGTTCAGCAGACAGCAGCAGCGCAGAGTGAGAAACGGAGATCAATGTGTGTGTTTATAGATAGATTGATAGATTTGCAACATAGATTCAGTTCTTTACTATAAAATATCAATTTATAAAATATCATGAGGGAGGGAATTTTACACCAAGTTTCTTCTTCGGGTTCGGCCAAATTCCCGTGCATTTTTGGAAGCGGAGCTGCACATGAAGTCACGGGTGAAGTTTGAATTTTACATAATTTTACACCAAGTTTCTTCTTTGGGTTTGGCCAAATATATAGGTAGACAGACATACAGACAGACAGATAGACAGACATTATACTTCCATAGTTATGATATCAATGAATCAATAATCATATTCCAGTTATCTGGATCAGAAAACAGAAAAGGTTTTCTTTCCTATATAAGTCTATATAGTAGGGTCAGACAGCAAGTTCATGTCTTGAGATCTAAGATTATGATTAGAAAATGAAGCTTAATGAATTCACAAATGAGATGAAACTGTATCTCACATTGCCTTGTAGATAAAAATACATCAGTAACGTAATATGCATATAGACAGAGATGGCCAGCTGAGTCTGGAGTACAGAACAAAGTGGTGAGTAGTAATATATATCAAAGCTTCAACTGTAGCTATTTCAAAGAGTTTTCAGTTAGTTTGAAGAAATACAAACATCAATCCAAATAATAAGATATTTATACAGTAGCTACTTTATACTTTAATTTCCATCTCATTATTGGTCACAACATCAAAATTAATAAGGATTATAAAATAACATTCGTCTTATTAGTATTTAACAAAAGCTTCATAGCAAAACCTTAGATCACGAGCATAATTCGTTCCAGAAGTGCGCTTGTATATCAAGGCAATTTCTCCGTAAGAAATAATGGAAACTCTGATGATTCATTCCACAACCCAAAAATATTCATATAAAAATTATTAATACAAAATATGAAGTAAAAATAAAACAAATTAACCTGCACTATACCTTTGAAAACAATGGTGGCTGTAGTGATTGAGACCAGAGAGAGGAGAGGAGGAGGAAGGGGAGGGAAGGATGTGTGGGACACATCCACTTGTGCACACACACACACACACACACACACACACACACACACACACACACACACACACCAGCTTTCAGACAGACCCAGAGAGAGGAGAGGAGGAGGAAGGGGGCTACTGCGTAGGACAACTTTCATGCACATACACACACCCACACACCACCCACACCCACACAAGTACTTACACACATATACAAACACAAAATAAAAATTGCTTTACTCACACACACATGGTCACAGTGTTATAGTAAACAGTACATGTGCATGGATGTTGACTATATGAGTGACGCATGCACACTGAGAACGAGCATGGGAGACGATTACCCACAATACTGCTCATATTTCAAGACATAGCTCATTTACAGAGTTAAAAATTATTTCAAATTTTTGCTCGTCTTGCAAAATACTCCCAGACCAAGGTGCTTGCAATGCAAGGTCCACCTTTTATAAAAATAAATAAATAAATAAATAAATAAATAAATAAATAAAAACTGAAAATGTAAAATGTTAAAAGCAGACTGTAGTTTATGAATTGAGGGAGCACATCTGTACAAGACCATGTCATGATCAAAGCAATAAGTATATGTTCCATCTGCATTGACAAATTATTTATGTATGGCACGCCAATTTACCAAGTACATCAGGTAAAAGTAAGTCCATTTGATTTTACCCATCAAGTCCTACCCGATGTACAATTAGTAAATCAGTCTACTGTTTGGTCAGAAAAAAAGTGAAACGTTTGGCACACCTTCTAATTCTGTGTGCATTCCTGATGTCTATTTCTTTCTACACTGAATGAACTTCTCCTCTGCAGCAGAGCTAAGTTTTGGTCTTGCTTTTCTCAGAAGGTCTTCATGAGAGACAGTTTCATCATCATGCTTGATGGGTTTAGCAAACGTTCCTGTTTCTGTTTTATTTGTTTTATATGGATTATTACAAATTTGTTTTTACAATTGTGTCATGTCTGCACCCATCTATATACATGATAGGTTGCAATGTCACCATGTATGAAAGTAGGCCAGTATGGTTCAATGGTGCACTAAAAGATTCATTGCTAGTATGCAGTATTGGAAAAAGGGCGGGAGAGAAGTTGCCTGTCAAAACTCGTATTCAAAAGTAGTCACAGTAGGCCTTTCAGCAAGTAAACACCTCGGCTCATGTTATGTCGCCTGAAAAAACACATCGTCCATTATTAACTGCTTCTGAGCTGTCCTGAATTGCCTCTGAACCATCCATGTTTTGTTCAATCTTCTATTACTGCTAGTACAGAACTGTGGGGTTTGGACAGGCAAATGTTTGTTGCAAAATCTCTGGAGTAAAATGTGAAGAAGAATAAGTTTATCGCAATGGTATTATGAAATTCTGTTTTATTCCAACAACATATACTGCTGCATAGACAATCTGTGAGTATGCTGATGAACAGGGATTCTCTGTCTCTTATAAACAAGGGAGTCTCTTATAAACAGTACACAACTACACATACGACCACTCCAATGACCAGGTGCTGTGTCTCACCACAGCTGATGTGAGGAAAACTCTAGGCAACTCTAGGCTCTACTGTAATTTTTTTTACTATGCAACTTTACAAGTGTTTAATTGATCTCCATTAATTATTTTTTTCTGATATAATAATAATAATAATAATAATAATAATAATAATAATAATAATAATAAAAACTCAGAGAAATGTGAAGATTGAAATACTAAATTAATATTTCATACACTGTCTGGCAAAGAAAAGTCCTCTTTTTCATCAGGGTAAAGGTCCTGGAGGGAAGTTGTTTAATTTCACTGTGTACTGAACTGTATATGATTGGAATGACAATTAAAGTACTTAAACATACGGGTCTGTCTTTTTTTGGTTTAATTACAATGATTAAAACAAAAACAAAAAAAATCCAGTACCTCAAAATCTTAGAATACAGGTGAAACACGAAAAATTAGAATATCGTGCAAAAGTTTATTTATTTCAGTAATGCGACTTAAAAGGTGAAACTTATATATGAGACAGACTCATTACATGCAAAGCGAGATAGTTCAAGCCGTGATTTGTCATAATTGAGATGATTATGGCGTACAGCTCATGAAAACCCCAAATCCACAATCTCAGATAATTAAATATTACATGCAATCAATAAAACAAGGATTTTACATAGAACAATATCGGACCTCTGAAAACTATAAGTATGCATATGTACTCAGTACTTGGTTTGGCCCCCTTTTGCAGCAATTACTGCCTCGATGCGGCGTGGCATGGAAGCTATCAGCCTGTGGCACTGCTGAGGTGTTATGGAAGACCAGGATGCTTCATTAGCGGCCTTCAGCTCTTCTGCATTGTTCGGTCTCTTCTTATTTTCGATCTTTCTCGTGGCAATGCTCCACAGATTCTCTATGAGGTTCAGGTCAGGCGAGTTTGCTGGCCAATCAAGCACCACTGAACAGGTACTTTTGGCAGTATGGGCAGGTGCCAAGTCCTGCTGGAAAATGAAGTCAGCAAGGAAGCATGAAGTGCTCCAGAATCTCCTGGTAGACGGCTGTGTTGACTCTGGATTTAATGAATCATAGTGGATCAACATCAGCAGATGACATGGCTGCACAAATCAACTGTGGAAACTGTGGAAACTTCACACTGGACTTCAAGCATATTGCAGTGTGTGCCTCTCCATTCTTCCTCCAGACTCTGGGTCCTTGGTTTCCAAATGAGATAAAGTTGCTCTCATCAGAAAAGAGGACTTTGGACCACTGAACAACAGACCAGTTCTTTTTTTCTTTAGCCCAGATAAGACGTTGTCTGTTGACAAGAAGAATACGACATTTGAAGCCCATGTCCAGGATCCGTCTTGTGTGTCGGCTCTTGATGCCCTGACTCCAGCCTCAGTCCACTCCTTGTGAAAGTCCCCAATACTATTGAATGGCCTTTTCCTGACAATCCTCTCTAGGCTGCAGTCATCCCTGCTCCTTGTGCACCTTTTTCTTCCAAACATTACATTTTGAGGCTTTCCCTCCTCATGGAGGATGTCAATGATGGTTTTCTGCACAATATAGTATAGAATATTGAACTTTTCACAATATTTAAATTTTCTGAGATTGTGGATTTGGGGTTTTCATGAGCTGTACGCCATAATCATCTCAATTATGACAAATCACAGCTTGAACTATCTTGCTTTACATGTAATGAGTCTGTCTCCTATATTAGTTTCACCTTCATCCATCTTTGAATTTCTTGCTCTTAAATTGAAACCCCACTATAATATCAAACTAATATTAATATACCACCCAAAGTCAAACTTCCTCCCCCAACACCATAAATATTGGGGACTTGAATATTCATGTGGACAGCCCTTCAACCCATTTGGCAGCTGAGTTTTTAAATCTTCTAGAATGTCTTAACTTCTTACAAACAAGCAACATTCTACAGTTCCAACCCACACTAAGGCCATATTCTGGATTTGGTCATTACAATGCACTTTTATCATCTTTTATCCATTGAGATCTCTGAGAACAAGAACATTTAATCACGGCTGTTCTCCTCTCCCCTCTATATAAATGAACTACTTTACCCACTAAATTCCAACCGCAGTGGGAGACAGAGCCTTCTGCTCTCCTGCTTGTTGTGTCTATATCTGATACCTGACAAATTGGTCTAATTGTGCCAGTTATGGAGCGTCATTGATCAAGTTATATAATCATGTGATAACGCTTTGGTGCCTAAAATTATGTTTTCTGAGACTATTTCCTGCATTAAATAAAAAACAAATGATGCGTAGCGTATTATGTGCAGCTTTAAAGTAGTGTTCAGCTCTTTTGGATCTTATTTCATTTTGTAGTGCAACGTTTTCTCTCACAGTATCAGAATTTCAAATGTGATGCAAATTTCCGAAAATCTCTAACTTCTCAAATGCAAATCATAGTAAGCATGCATTATCTTTTAACATGTGAACCTTCTGATGAAAGAACTGGGACAAAACGTGTTTTAAATTTTTATGGGGAAAAAAAAAAAAACTTGTACCCGGTGCAGAAGTACGTGCGACCGGCTTCGTTGCTCATATGCTGGAACTGCTTTACATATACAGTAAACATTCTTTACTTCTTTGGTTCAGAAGCTGAAAATTCGCCTCAAGACATGGGGCTGTTCATATGCTGAGGGTCCACTGTATTTGGGAGCCATAATCAATTTCCATTATTTGCTAGATGCATATATAAAGTGCTTGAAATGTTTTAATATTACAATAAAAAATGACCCTAATTTAATATAATTTAAGAGATACATTGTTGACATGTTATGCTTGTGACCACAGCAGTTTCAGTGTCAAAACCTTTAGAATATAAAAGGTTATCAAACGTACAAGAACCTGATCAGTTGAACAGATTATAGAACATCATAAGAGGTAATTTAATTGTCTAAATTAACATTAACACATTTACCATATTTTGTCTGTATTTTGTGTGTAATAGCATTTCTGTAGGTTTAGTGAACACGCAGGCTGTTGGAGTGGTTGCTGCGTCGACACAGTGCTGTATGCACATGAGCTGGTCATTTCCAAGGGGAAGCATGTCCTGACACGCCCATCGCTCTGGAATAGGCTCAATCTAGACTCACCAGGTCACATGACCGTTTTCCATCACTCCAAAGTCCTTTATGCTCCCTAGCAAACTGAAGACACCATCAGCGTGTGTGTGTGTGTGTGTGTGTGTGTGTGTGTGTGTGTGTGTGTGTGTGTGTGTGTGTGTGTGTGTGTGAGTGTGGAAATGCTCTTACTTTCACTATTAAACATACTGTAGCTCTAGTTTTTACTGTAATTTTTTTTACTATGCAACTTCACAAGTGTTTAATTGATCTCCATTAATTTTTTTTTTTCTGACCACATCTTCTTCCACAATGTTGATGGTTCAGCACTATCCTTCTAGGGTTTAATACTATGTTGAAGAGTTCTTAATCCAGCTCCAGGAAATTATTATTTTTTACTTGTTTTCCTTTACCCTGATGAAAAAGAGGACTTTTTTTTGCCAGACAGTGTATGAAATATTAATTTAGTGTTTCAATCTTCACATTTCTCTGAGTTTATTATTATTATTATTATTATTATTATTATTATTATTATTATATTTACTATATTTACATATAGTAAGTTTTTGTTGTTGTTGTTGTTGTTGTTGTTGTTGTTGTTTATACAACAACAAGCCTTGCCGGCTGTATAAATGAGTGTCATTTGCTAATCATACATTCAACATGAAAAAATACTGAAAATCTGTAAATACTCGACATATACTGAACCTTGCAGACTGTCTCGACAAGAAAAAAAATTAGAAGTACTTTAATAAATGTACGTGGAAATATTGTTTCTTGGGAACAATCATCCAGAGTGTTTGCTACAGATAATGAGACAATTTAGTGACGTCGCCTGCAATTGTGGTCTTGACTGGTCTTGAAAAATCTAGAGTCCACCTTGTACAAGAACAAGATAGAGAGCAACAAAAAGTGGTCATACGCCTGGTCTTCAGTACTACAAGACTCGCCTGAACTTGGAAGCTGGAAAGTGGTCAAATATGAAAACTTTGTGAAAACAAATATGAAAAGCGACTTTACATTTGTATTTTGTTGTGTTTTATGCAGGTGTTCGTTAGTTTGTTTTCCTCTGCAGAACCTATATTGATGGGAGAAAGTGTGAAATCAGTGTGATATGGGAAGCCACACCCATCAGGACTAGTACAGTACACACCCAGTCCATGTCTCTGAGCCTGAAACTGGTGAATTTGCTATTCTAATCACAGATGACTGGAAGACACACACCATTACACATGTAAATGCTCTTATTGCTCTGATACCTACTGGTTCGTATCCACGCTGAAGCTTTCATCCTCTGAAGCTTGTTCACTTCTTGTAGTCTGGATTTCCTGCTTTTTTTTTTTTTTTCTTTCTAAAACTCAGGCTGCTGTTGGTGACTCATCAATAAAGACTGTACACTTTTTTGTTGTTTTAGTTAACCTGCAGTGCTTGAAGAGGATGTGGAATAATAAATAATAAAATTCATGTAAGCACTTTATTGAGCTTTGAAGTCAGTTCAACCAATGTTTTTATCTATGTATTAAGACTTACTGAACTACATAGTAACTTCATACCTGAGCTCTCAAACTCAAATTAATTGTATTAATGTCTAATAAAAGTTTACGTATTGGTGATTTTGAATATTCATGTCTATTGTCTGGAAAATCATAATGATTTATTACAACTTCTTGAATCATTTACTTTTATTCAGGATAGTAGCAGCCATATGAACTTGATCTTGTGATCTTTTCTGGTTTTTCTGTAAAACAAAAAAAATAATAAATTCTACCAAAAACGATTGCGGAGACCAGCTCTCCTACTCATACGATCGTTCCGTGCTGTGGAGGGAAAAAAGAGGTCTGGAAGGAAGCAGTATTTTATTACTGTGTTTATTTTTTAAATGTCATAGATCACAGGATTTTTTTTATTTCTTCAGGCAGAAATGTTTTTTTGTTTCATGACATCCAGATTGTTTTCATAAGCAAAGTTGAGAAAATTAACTCCAATCTCACACCTTAGTGCCCAGGTTGCTTTCACTCCTGCCTCTCTTTCTTTTTCTATCTATCTAAATATTTTTTACAGTACAAATTGTAAGGCGTTTTACAATAAAAGCCTTAAAATGGATGATAAAATTCACAAATTTCTCTCAAGTCTCTCAAATATATATATTTTTTCCGATTAAAACTCTATTTTAAAATTCTGGTTTTTCATCCAAGTACCGTACATCACAAAACCAGGCTTACTTTTTATTGTCGACTCAGGAACTTGTGTCGACCTCATGATGGACCTCAGTAACACTTTGGAAACGATGGGCCATCATCTGCTTATGCTTAGTTAGCACATTGGGAGGGCTACAGGAAGCACCTTTCTTCTTTTTTTTCCTCTCCTACTTTAAGCATATGACCTTCTCAGCCCATCCTTTTTCTGATCCTGTGACTTGTAGTGATCCACATGGTTCAATCATTCTATCGAAGGGCGAATTTTATGCTATTAGCATAATATAAGCACAGTAATTACTTTCATTTCCATCTAGATGCCACGTGCTGTAGCTTAATTTTTTCTTAAACCTCAGTGAAAACTGCTATTAAATATAAAATTATTAGTGGTTTCCATTTCTATCTAGTTAAATAAAGAAGAATTGGTCCCTTCAACCATACCAACAGTCTTCATAAATTAAAACGCACAATAAAAGCCTTGGTGCCATATTTGATTCTTAGCTCAAAACTCACTAACCAATCAACCGTCACCAAAGATTAAAACATCAGAATCACTGCTAAGTGTGATGTCTTTCATGGCTTACAGCTAATGATACACATGTTCATTTAATAATGTACTGATTACTGTTTCGTACTTTACAAGAGGTTTCATCAGTCCTTGCTGTACTGCCCACTGTTAGTGCAGAATGCACATAAAACTCATGTTACATGTTTACACTTATTTTCAAAGTCTGATTTTATTCAGATTAATAAAACCTCATGAAAACATACCAAATGTCTTCTAGTTAATTTTACAGCTTATTTCAAACATCTGTCTTCAATAGTCTGCCATTATTACTATTAGGGTGAGTCAAAAATTATCCACACTCCTCTTATATTAAAACTCGTGTCTTATCGGTGCTCCTCATTCGAGAATCTGGTCTCCCCAGTCACTGTTGTGCAGGTGTGAACGTGTTACATCCGTTTATTTGTAACTGTGGTGCGACCAAAAGTTTATGTCCCGCTTGTGATTTACCCGTAAGAAGGGCAGTGTGCAGTGATTTTTTGTTTATTAATTTTTTTTTTTTTTTTGTAGTCTGAGGATGTACCTGGTGCTGAAATAACTTGGGCAAGAGCAAAAACAGAAGTGTTTGGATACCTGCTAACAAAATCTGGAACGAAGTTTATTAAAGAGAATCATTACTGGTTCCGAGACACGGATTCATCACTACCAGCCTGAGAGTAAATGGCAGATTGTGGAACAGGAACATTCTTCAAAAGTTCAAAAGTCAACCATCAGTTACTGCAGAAAATTCATCAGTGCGTACAGTTTCCTGGGATTCTCAAGGGCCAGAAGTATTGGAACCGTCTTAGGGAAAGGTTTCAACAATCACCAGTTACACTGGGACGCTTATTGAAGACTCAAGTTTGAATTCAGTGCAGAGGACTGCTATCCAAATGTGTCGTGATCTTGCATGACAGTGCAGATCTGCACACTTCTGCCCACACCGTCGACACCTGCGTGTTAAATCATCCTCTCTATAGTCCTGATCTCGCTTCGTCAGACGTTCACCTGTATGACGGTGGTTCTAGCTTTGTTAAACTCTGCGTTGCTCAGAGGTTCAGCAGCCCTTATATGGCTTATAAGGTTTTTGAAACTTTTAAAAGTAAAGCTGTTGCTCATCCACATTTGTGTCCGTATCTGTGCCACTTATTGTTGACCAAGTTAGATACAGGTAGTCATGTGATTTGGTGCTTAAATTAAATATTCTTGCATTGAATAAAAACAAACAATGCAGATGTAAATCTTATTAAATGCAGCTGTAATGTAGTGTTCAGCTCTTTTGGATTTTATTTTATTTTGTAGTGCAACATTTTCTCTCACAATATCAGAATTTCAAATGTGATGCAAATTTCTGAAAATGCTAACTTCTAAAATGCAAATAATAGTGAGCATGCATTAGCTTTAAACGTGTGAACCTTTTGATGAACAGAGAAGCAGCCAAATAATTACCTGAAGGCATTCTTGTGTTTCACCCACACAGGTGCTCACCCAGGCGTCCCACTGGAAGTCAGGTCCTGTGCACGGATCTCCATCCTAAATTGTTAGTTTTATCTGGTCTTAATGGTTTTCTTATATGTGGCACATCTGATGCCCAGCATAATTTACACACGGCATAGAACTCCAGCAGGTCTTTCAGTTCATGTTCATTTTCTGGGAAAGTAAAAAATTAATATAATTGCAAGCAACAATGAACGTTGGACTATACACAGGATTACCGTCGCTCCCTATGTGCATCAGTGGGCCTTGACCATCCATGACCCTGACACTGGTTCACCGGTTCTGATCCCATCATCTGACTTCGTCGTCTGACTCAGTTGTCTAGTCATCATGATCTGATCCTTGTTAAGTGACTTAGAGCCTTAAACTTGCCCTTTTGTTGTTGTTGTTTTTTTTTTTTTTTGCCCCCGACATGGTTTTAGGAACAAAATGTTCAGTTGCTGCCTCCGCCCACTTCCAGCTTCCATGGTGATGGGAAAATGAATCTGATTCATCTCACCAGTCAGTGGTCATCATTTTATGACTGATTAATGTAGTGAGATATTGAAATGTTTGTCCTATATTTGATTTCATCATGTAACATCATACTGTGTTGTTTTTACTTGCATGTGACTTTTTATAAGAATTCATTTGTTGATCAGGTGGTTGAGGTGTCGAATTCACCACACACTGGATTCCACTCCCTCCCAGTATACCATTTAGTTTTACTGGTTTTCTAAATATTTGTTATTCTCAATGGCATTTACATTAAATGCTTAATGTGGCATAAACAAAAACACTTCTAAGTAAAATGTTTTATTCTCATCGTACACCTTTAAATAAATTTGCTTTTTATTCTCTGGGTTCTATAAAATGTAATCATGCTTAAATGCTGAGTTTTCAGTTTGACCTTTTTTTCATCAAATAATCCATCAAATTATCAAATGCTTTCAATCTTTACATACAGTATGTATTCAGAAACTATATCCAAATACATTTTCTTAAACCAATCAAGAATGTGAGAAAATATGCTAAAGGTCATATTTCCCTCCTACAAGCTGAGGTATAAATAAGCTTCACATCGTGCAGGTAAGTGTCTGATCAGTGTGTATGTGTGTGTGTGTGTGTGTGTGTGTGTGTGTGTGTGGTCTCAGAAGATATTAATATTATATTATAAACATGGATTCCTTCATTGGAACCTGGAAACTTGGAGAAAGTGAAAACTTAGATAATTTCATGAAAGCAGTTGGTGAGTGTTTTTTTTCTTCTTCTTTATTGTATGTGCTTTGACTTTGTATATATATATATATTTTTTTTTAATACTTTTACAGACATTGATGTGGAACTGAGAAGCATTGGAAATGTAGTTAAGCCCACCGTCACTATTTCCCAAGACGACAACACTGTGGTGATTAAAACACAAACCGTCATTCATCAGAGAGAAATCAGGTTCATCCTTAGTGAAGAGTTTGAAGAGGAGGTATACGACAAGATGTGTAAAGTAAGGGAAGTAATCCTTAATCATTTTATTATTAGAGTAAACGTACTATAATCCTGATTAGAAGACTATACGAGCCGTGCTCACGTTTGAGATTGTGTAAAAGCATTGTTAGACATCTCGGATCAACTTTGTCAAAATGCCACAAATATTTATTTTATATAACTTTTAGACGATTATACACCTAGAAGGAGGAAAACTTATCCAGGTGCAAAACTGGGGCATAAAAGAGGCTCAGACAGTTCGAGAGATCCGGGATGGGAAAATGATCACGGTGAGAAAATCTGTAAATAAAACTTGTGAATAAGATGAGACTCTTTAAATGCAAATTAATTTGTTTTCCATCTTATTTTACAGACTTTGTCTTGTGATAATGTCACAGCAGTGCTTACATATGACAAGGTGTGAAATCTGGACACCTCCTTCAAAAAGAAGAAAGAAAAGGAAACTAGACTTAATAAATAATTTTGTGAAATCTATCATGTTGTTTAGCCTATTGATTAATTCACTCACTCATTCTCTGTAAAGCTAGGGTTGTGTGAGGCTTGGAGGTACCCCAAGTACCCCCAAGTATGCGGAGAACATGCAAACTCCACTCACACAGAACCCAAGCCAGGAACCCTGGAGGTGTGAGGCCACAGTGCTAACCACTACACCACCATGCCACCTACTGATTAATCTAATATTTTAATGTAATGTATATTAAAGTATATTATGTATTAATGTAAAATACATTACAGAGAAATGCATTAGTCCTGTTTACACCAGCGCTGCTAAATTCTGATTGGTCAGAAAGTGTTGATAGTAATACATTTTTATAAGTTAATTAGTTTGTTGATTGATTGATTGATTGATTGATTGATTGATTGATTGATTGATTGATTGATTGATTTGATTGATTTAATTTATTGTCCTTCAAAGAGGAAATTCTTTCCCACAGACAGTACCCACATAGCACACATTCTTCAAAGGGAAAAGTACATACATAAACAGGTAAAAAAAAAAAAAAAATGCTACTCAGGAGATAATAACATCCAAAACAGCCCTAGATCAGCCACTACCTTATTTCTGTAAAGTCTAATGGCTGAGTGTACAAAGCTGTTCCCGAAACGAACTTTTTTGTATAGTAGCTGTTTATATCTCCGACCTGATGGCAGAAGAGTGAAGAACAGATTAACGAATGGCTGGGGTCTTTTATTATAGTGTTTGCCCTGCGAATAATAGCATTCTCAATAAGAGATGACAGATGTGGGGTAGGAAGACCAATTATTTTTGAAGAAATATTGGCAATCTTGAAAAGCCTCTTTCTATTAATACAAGAAATAATGGTAAAATAGCAAGTAGCACAATACATAATAATCGATTCAATGATACTGCGATATAAAAGAAGCAACAGATGTGGTTTCACTGAAAACAAGCTAAGTTTACGCATTATCCCCAGTCTTTGTTGGCAACGTCTATTGATGTCTGTAACATGATGATCAAAAGTACTGTCCAAAGTAATGCCAAGATACTTAAAACGGTCAACAGTTTCCACCAACTGACCATTGATCAATATAGAGCCATGAGGAGTAGAAAGTTTGTACCTAGTGTCAAAGATAAGTTCCTTTGTTTTGTTTACATTAAGAAAAAGATGATTGTCTGTGCACCATTGAGTAAAATAAGAGACAGACTGCTGATATGCAGTGACTGAGTCCTCATCCCTAAGAAGGGCAAGTATGGCTGTGTCATCAGAGTATTTATAATATCTCGTAGTCTGAGAAGGACTGAGACAGTTATTGGTGTAAAGTGTATAAAGGAAAGGACTAAGGACACAACCTTGAGGAACTCCGGTGTTAACAACTATAGGTGTAGATGTAGTATTGCCCATCTTTACTGTCTGTGGTCTGTGAATACTGTAAAATCCACCCAAAAAAACTATAAATTCAGCGGATGAGTAAAGGTGGCACACAAAGATGATGGAGTTTTTTAATGATAATATGATGCTGGATGGTATTAAAAGCAGAACTAAAGTCCATGAATAGAATCTGTGCATAATTTCCAGAATTGTCTAAATGCTGAAGAAGAGTGTGGAGGAGGCATGCAAAAGTGTCCTCTGTTGCTCTTTTAGCCTTACATGCAAACTGGTGAGGGCTGATGACTGGAACAATTATGTTCAGTAATAGTTTCTCAAAACATTTTGCTATAATCGAGGTCAATGCTC
>JAAGKR010003713.1:63210-70683 GCA_011419295.1 Clarias macrocephalus
TTGTATTACTATTACTATTGTTATTATTATTATACACTGCCCAAGTTTATTATATATTATCATGACACTTATTCTTATTTAAGCTATTTATTATGAACCTTTATTATAATACATTAACCATTTAAATTGAAAGCTTTTCTCTAATTTTGTGTTAATGTTTAATGTTCATTACACCTACAGTAGATATATACTGTATCTATATTCTATTTCTATTTCTATATAGAAGGACACATAGATTTATTCTTTTTAACTTCAAACGTATTTTTAACTACACTATTATTATGATATGATGATGATGATGATGATGATGATTATTATTATTATTCCCAAAAGTAATAAATATTTTTACGTTATTCCTAATTTTTTGAAAAAATTCATTTTATTTTGTTTTTAAAATGTGGAACACTTTTCTTTTCAGTCACACACAAAACACATTTGAAAATATACATTTATTATATTTAAATATATATAAAATATACCTTATTTTATCAAAGGTGCTTCTTTTTATCCTTTTAAATCATTTTCATTATACTAAATTCATACTCTTCTTACAATTCTTTTTGTCCCTAAACATTTACCTTCCACTTGTGCATTCTGTAATATATACTGTATATAAAATATAATATATATATAAGAATAGAAATAGAACGCAATAGAATGCATGTATATATATATATATATATATATATATATATATATATATATATATATATATATATATGCTGATTTATGCTCTCTGGTTAAAATGTGTTTATTAATTCTCTATAAAAGCACCTCTAACAAAAGTGCACATTCATATTAATGTGCTTGCTCTAATATGTTATTGTTTCCATAGTAATAGCTCATGGATGTGTACAGAAGACATTAGCAAGGCTAGGCTAACTGAGTAACATGTTTAAACTTTCAGTAGTGAGATGTTTGTGTAACATTAGTGGAATAAGTCTCCGGTGTCAGAAGTAGTGCTGTACTGATAATTTCACCATGTCTTCAGGACAACTTCTTGTGGTTTTTCAGTCACGTGACAAGCTGAGATGTTTGTCTTTTTAACTTCAGCAGAGACAAAGAGGCTTTAATGTAATGTTAAACATTTAAAAGAATTTGTCCTTTATTAATACATTTTAAATTGTAATACATATTTGGGAAATTTCTGTGAAAATAAAAAGGCAGTCTTGCGTGCTGTCAAGTGTTTATAAAAAGTCCAAAGAGCCTGTTGTCACCCTGTACATTACACTTCAATTAGAATCTCATATTTTATTAGATAAATTAAATATATTTGGAGGCCAGAAAAATAGATATTTAAAGAAAGAAAGAAAAGAAAGTATGACAAATGAGGTCTACTTTCTACACAGATCATGTTGTACGTGTACACATGCAGAGTGCAGGTCATATTTTGGTCTGCATGAAGTATTGGCACCCGCCTGCCCCATTGTAAAGTGACCTTTGCTGAGCATACAGTATATTATTGAGGTGATGTTTTAATTTCTTTTTTTTTTCCCTATAAAAATGGCCATATATTTTTGAATGAAACAAAAACAAAACTAAATTACTAATAGTGGAGTTTCTTTCAGCAGATGTCTGTGTTCAATGAAAGCGTCAGTCTTCTTTAATTTTTTTTTATTATCTGCATTTAGCTGACCATAAGACGCTTCACGCGAATATTTCTGCAATGTTGTTGTTTTTACACAAGTAGGAAGCATGACATGAGTGGATGTGTTTCCTGTGTGCATTTCCTGCATGTGTATGTGTGTGTGTGTGTGTGTGTGTGTGTGTGTGTGTGTGTGTGTGTGTGTGTGTGTGTGAGGGGTTTGTTAAACTGTGTAGTTTCTATGCATTTAGTTTTTCAAATGGTTTAATGCCAGTATTCAATAAATTCATATGTGTTTAGATCCCTATAATAATAATAATAATAATAATAATAATAATAATAATAATAATAATAATTGCTGCGCGTTAGGATTGGACAGCAGCAGTACATTTCTGATGCTCGCTGTTCTAGCTGCTCGTCCTTCTGATAACGGTGCGACTGTTCCTGTTTCTTTCAGTATGATGACTTGGCGCATTACAGCAGCATGATGGATGGCGTGGGTGTATACGGAGACCCACACACACATCACCACCTGAACCATGCTCCTCCCCCTCCGACTCCTCACACCAATCAGCCGTACGTGACCTCACATGGGCTCATGGCGGGGATCATGAGCGCTAACGATGGGCTGAAACGAGACAAGGATCAGATTTATGGGTAAACGTAACATCCTTCTGTAAACAACCTGCACCATCTTCAACTGAGTCAGAGGAGTGTTACAGCTGTTCATTGTGCTGGAAAATATGCAGTGTGTGTTTCAGTAGCTGCACATCACTCTGTCAGTTTATCTCCGTTAACGTGAACAAAAAACAATCCATTGGGAAACACAGATTAGCACTGCATGTGTTCGGACTGTGGGTGGAAACTGGAGTCTCCAGAGGAAACCCATCAAGCACGGGGAGAACTTGCAAACTCCACACACACACACACACACACACACACACACACACACACACACACACACTAGAGGTGGGACTGCTGACATAACTACGCCACTGTGCCGTCCCTATAACAAACTGTTTATAATTTATTTGAACTTTTCTGCCTCTAAGATGTAAAGTCCATACATATGACTCTCTCTTAACTCTACTGTACTGTACATCTTAATCGTTAGTTTCACTGTTCAACAGAGTCAGTAATATGCTGTAAGAAGAATAACTGATTAATGAATCAGCTGTTAAAAAAGGAAAGTGTAGAACGGCTTTATTGATAAGATAAAATGACCGTTCGGTAATTTTGCTATTCATATTTCGATGATATCAGTGTTTAGACCATAACAACCTTCATTAAAAACAGGTACCTAATTCAGACCTCATTTTGATGTCCTTGTCCCGAGTCTGTCCTCCTTTATGTTCCTGCATGGAGTGTTTGGGATTGTATCGAGATGCCCTGTATATAGAGAAACTTTATATATTCATATCTCGTTCAGTTGAACTTGCCAGAATTAAATCCGTTCCCTCGCTGAGAGTCGCTGCAGCCAGACAGAGACGAGTAAACGACGGGTGAAGAGGTGCTTTATCGGCCATGTGGATGTGGTTCAGTCCATCTTGGTGTCGTTGCTTCCTCAGACATCCTCTGTTCCCGTTACTGGCCCTGGTGTTTGAGAAGTGTGAGCTAGCGACGTGTACGCCGCGGGACCCGGGCGGGGCCGGAGGAGACGTGTGTTCATCAGACTCCTTTAACGAAGACATCACCGTGTTCGCCAAACAGGTCACTAATCGATGTGCTTCATTAACTGATTAGAATCTTTGAACGAATCAATCCGGTTCCAGAACGTTCCTTTAAGTAAAATATGTAAGATGAGCAAAAATATGTTTATAGTAAACTCATGAAATAGTATTGAGTACATTAATAACCATGATTGACATGCTCAAGCTGTGTGAAAGGTGCACGAAGCCTTTTAATGTATTTAGTTCCTGTTCTTCACTGTGGTTCTTATTAGTGCGCCAGGTGTTGAACACGTCCTAATTGAGTGAATTTGAAATATCTCCTCTTATTTCTTGGATAACTAAAGCATCGAGCATACATCAATCCTGAACTAACGTTGAATCCATGATCAACTTCTGTTGGTTTGTTTGTTTGTTTGTTTGTTTGTTTGTTTGTTTGTTTGTTTGTTTGTTTGTTTGTTTGTTTTGTTTTTGTTGATTCATAAGATGCGAGCAGAGAAACCAATATTCTCATCCAATCCAGAACTGGACAATCTGGTGAGTGTGGCATTTATCCAGTCTGTGTGAGTTCCACATTTATCTCACCGTAGAACCTTAGAGCTTTTATATTGAGCACAGAAACACAGAGTTACAGCATTTCGTTCCAAATAGAACCATTTTAAGAATCTCAGGACTCTTGTGAACACAACTCACCCATAATGAACCTGTGAGACATCCTTTTCCCCCTTAAACATAAACTAGCATTATGACAAAACATAAACTTTCAGAAAACAAGCGAAATAAATAATCAGCATGAATTTGAAGAATTTTGATGTGTTTGTTCCAGGCGATTAAAGACGCACCTGCACCGAGCTGTTACTAGAGGTTTATAAAGTAGGACGTCCACTAATTGGTTTCTTTCCTATTTTCCTTTCAGATGATTCAAGCAATACAAGTGTTAAGGTTTCACCTCCTCGAACTGGAGAAGGTAAAGTAAAACGAATCTGCAGTCGTGATGAATGTAAATGTATTATTTATCAGCTCATTGTGTCGTGTCGTCTTTGTTTCAGGTCCACGAGTTATGTGATAATTTCTGTCACCGCTACATCAGCTGTCTAAAAGGAAAAATGCCAATTGACCTGGTTATTGATGATCGGGACGGATGCAAGTCGGACTTTGATGATCTAACATCTACGCATATATCAGATCATGTAAGCTTCGATTTATAAATGATGATGATGATGATTTTAATTAAATTCTCAAAGTCAAAAAGCAGCTTTATACAAATTATCAGAAGAAGTAGGTGAAATGAGCAAGGCAGAGGTGACATGAGATTATAAATATCATATTAATATAGATCACTTACTCACTCATTATCTATAGCACTTATCCTGTACAAGGCTGCAGGAGGCTTGGAGTCTATCCAAGGGAATTCGAGGCACCAAAATAATCTGTCACATGGCACACAAACACACAAACACACACTACGGCCAATTTGGAAGCACCAAATCGTCTAATGTGTTCGGCCTATGGCAGGAACCTGGAGGACCTGGAGGAAACTCACCAAGCACAGAGAGACCTAGAGACCCAAGGTGCAAGGGCACAGCACTAACCACTACACCACCGTGCCAACAATTACGAATTATGATATTGTAAATATTAGGTTTTTTATAGCTGTATCTGATGTTTAAGGCAGTGCATAAGCAAAAAGCAGAATTAAATATAAAACTTTGGATTTACTAAAACTGAGAACTGAAACCATGGGAACAATTCCGGCATAAACATCCTTTAACCCGAAACCGTCCAATCGACAGGGGACCGGCCTGACACATGCTATAGAATATAATACTATATAATCAAACGGCAATAAGTTTGTTCAGAGGAACTTGAGTGTAAACATTAAAAGTCAAGAGATTTAACCCTAAGCATTAAACTAAAGTTATCAACTGTTCAGTAATGGAGACTTGATTTTAAACTGTTCTTAGAAATGTCTGTTTTTAGGGCTTCCTAGAAAAGAACCTCCGTATCCATCATTATGGTTTTGATGCGTAGAATCCAAGGTAAAGTCATGGTGATCTATGCAGAATTGGGTCTATCAATATGGACCAGATAGATATAGAGAGTGGAAGGAGATTATTAAATACACTCTGGTCCTGTAATGGTTTAAAGAGAAAGTTTATTACTCATAGTCCAAGCAGGGACTCCGACAGAACTATGGCAGCATAACTAAAAGGGACAATCAAAAGGAAACACAGACATGAGGGGGGGAACTGGGATGTAAAGCATCCAATCACTGAGTGAACCTGAGTGATCAGTCATACGGTCAGAACGGGTGCAGACGGACTGGACCAAGACGCAGGACGCAACAGAGGCAGGCGCGATTAGAAACTTGTAAGAACTTAAAGGTTTATATGGAATACAAGTGATGGAAGAGATGCAGGAATGCAATAACAGCTTTTAAGTGTTTGCTGACGGATCAGACATGCAGGGAACTCAATGTCAGGTTTGTGGAGTACCAACCATACTGGACCAGTTCACCATAACACTTCACATCCCGACGTCCCCCAGAGCTCCACCTTTACCTAAAACAAGTCTATTCACAAAGGGCTTGGCAAATCTGTTACAACACCTTCTAATATATCAAAGAGAATAGTATAAACTATGGAGTCAAAGTCTCCACTAAGCAGCAACAAACGCGAAGAGCCACGCCCCTGAGCAGAGACCAGTAGGAGGGCATTTACCACTTTAACCAGCGCTGTCTCCGTGATATAAATATTATACCTATGTAGATATGATGGTTATGGTGATGATGATGATGATGATGATGATGATGATGAAGGTGATGAGGACAGCTGGTAGACTGGATCAGCCTGTGATGGTTTTGTCCTAGCTGTAATGATCAGTGTGTCATTAGCATGTCAATATGTCTTTGTCTCTAAGTGTTTAGTGAAACAGACACCCAGAGGGTGACACACACACACACACACACACACACACACACACACACACACACACACACACACACACACACACAAATAGACACATCTCTCAAAACCCCCGTCTCTTTTGGTGTGTTGAATCCTATTTTATTAGCATATAACGTCTATGATGACGTCTAGCCTTCATCTGACCGCACCAGGGTAGTAGATGGGTGTGTTTCAGTCCCACCGGTTTCTTTGTGGATGGCACTGCTGGACATCTTCCGATCTCGAAGGGACGTAAGCATGATGTGTCTTTCATCTGCGGCATTATGTTTTTTTGGCCAGTCTTGCCCTGGAGTGTGACCTGTGCCATGAAACGCATGTTGTCTTTCACAACCTCACCTGATCAGCAGGGTTTGGTTGTTCTTCATCCAGTTTTAAGCCTCCTCCTTTACAGCTGGCTAAATGAGGAATGAACTGTGATTAAACACATTTGCACATTTCATTTGCCACACCCAGGTCAGATAATCAGAACTCCCCCATGGATCCCATCATTTTGTCTCTTCCTTATTGTTGAATCATGAACTCTGACCGTAACTGAGGCGAGTGAGGCCTGCAGGTCTTTAGATGTTGTTCTGGTTCTTTTATGAGCTCCTGGATGAGGCGTCGTCGTGCTCTTGGAGTAATTTTGGTAGGTTGGCCGCTCCTGGGAAGGTTCACCACTGTTCCAAATTCTCTCCATTTGTGTACAATGAAAGACAAAAAGGACACAAAGGACACAAAGTCTTGTCTGCAAGTCTTCTAGGAAAATATTCTGTGGACTGATGACCTTTTTGGAAGGTGTTTCCCGTCACATCCGGCGTAGAATTAAAAAGAACATCATAACAGCAGTCACACATGGTGGAGGTAGTGTGATGGTCAGAAAATCCTGGAGGAGAATGTCCGGCCTTCATGGTTGTGACCACAAGCTCTAGTGTACTTGGGTCATGCAGCAGGACAACGATCCGGAACACACCAGCAAGTTCACCTCTGAATAATGGAAACAAAAAAAAAGAAATAAAAATTTATCGAATTTTATAATAACACAATAAGTTATGTTTGATGAACTGAATCTTACATCAGATTTGGAACGTGCAAATACTTTTTTTTACGACTATATATACATTTATTTATTTATTTGGTTATTTATTTTTTTTAAACACACACACACACACACACACACTCACACATACAGACACACACAAGGTAACTGCTGTGTATCGTAAATGAGAAAACACTAAGTGGCTGTATTATACTGTTATACTGGATTATTTGTGTGTGT
>JAAGKR010003714.1:0-70679 GCA_011419295.1 Clarias macrocephalus
GATGAGCTCCAGGGCTATGGACACGGCCACTGCTCCTAAACCCACTGCGTTTGGGACCGTTTCGAAGGCTGCTAGTGCAGTCCCCAGACTTTCCAAGTAGCCCGGAATCTTGCTGCACGCGTCTTTTAGTTCTTGGCTGACGGAGTTCTCAAGTTCAGCAGCTGAATTTAATCCAGAGTACTTCACCAGAGAGAGGTCGATCCCAACATCAGGGTTTTGGTCAGATGATTCAGCAGCACTCAGCATACGCCCGTATATATCTATTAGATCTGGTGTGCTTTCAGAGGTCTTCTCCGCCATCACTTTAACAGCACCACAGGATATAACAATCTGATCGATGGTCCGCATGTACGAAACACTTTGACAAGCTTAATACAAGGCATCTACTGCTACGCCGGTCTAAGAGAACTGCAGACTGAAAAACGAGCAGACTTCCTCTTACACTGACGGTCAGACCGCGTGTCTGGAATGAAGCACGTGAGGTGTGATCTGATCACTTAGTGGCTCGCTGTGAAGTGGAGTACACGGGATGATCAGCCATGTCATGTTAGATTTCAAACCTTATAATGCAAAAAAGAGCGGGAAAAGACGTAGAGTTCAAAGGAGCGCAGTAAAGTCGGACATTCGGCAAACACCCGATATTCTCTCTTTTGTTTCATCAAAGAACATCACAAAATGACAAATCGGGTATTTTCTCATTACTCTGGACTAAAGAGAGAACCGATTACAACTGAATATGTTTTATAACTTCTGCAGTTAAACCCGGCTGGAGAAACATCTTTCAGAGACGCTTCTTACCGGCGACTTCACTAAGGGACCGTTTAAAAACCGCATGACGTAGACAGCCGTTTTTTGGCTCTACCAAGGTTACCGAAGTCTCCAGCACCTCGCAGCAGATCAACCATACGGCGGTGTTAGGACACAGTATGGATTATTTGTTTATTTATGCATTTAATGATTCGTGATTATTTTTATATACTTTTTAAAGACTCAGGGTGTTTTTTGTTTGTTTTAATTTAACAAATTATTTTAATTTTAAAGTTATGTATGAAGACAAATGTACTTTGATACAGTCCACATGAGTTCCAAAGCATGACATGAATAAACTTTTGCCATAGAAGTTACACATAAAACCAATTGTACTATAACCCAGTCTATAATTTTTTAATTCAGTTTCTCATTTAATATTAATTACTGTATTAAAAGAATCATATAATTTTTTTATTGCTTTTTGTTTATGAGAGGTACACTTGTAAATCTAATGGCACTATAATCTACAATCGTCAGATTTTTTAAATTCAGTTTGTTACATTTTTTATCTTAATACCTGTAGCTTTTGATCTTGGGAGTTACAAATGTAAAACCAATTGTACTATAATGCAGTCTAATGGTACTAACTTCAGACATACACTTTTTAAAATTCAGTTAGATCCATTTTTTTTTGAAAATCAATACATTTCAATTAAATTTTAATTTCAGTGATAGTACAATTGGTTTTACATGTGTACCTCAGATTAATTTAAACAATAATTTGACTCATCTGAAACAGAGTAACATATTCGCCACCACCACACACACACACACACACACACACACACACACACACACACACACACACACACACACACATGTGTGTATAATAGACTGGATAAGAGCAATCATATACTTTATTATAGTACAATTAGTTTTATATGTGTAACCCACATAAAGAAAGAGCTATTGAACAGTAATGATATATATTTTAAAATAATATATATATATATATATATATATATATATATATATATATATATATATATATATTTAAATAAAACTAACATTTAAAAAGTGAATGCTTGTAGTTAGTAGCAATAATAGACAGGATTATTGTAAAATTGGTTTTAGACTTAGACTTTGTACAGTCATTGTACAGTTGCCTGAACAACGAGATTGGACAGCTAGGTCACAAAGGTGCAGGAAAGGGGAGGGGGGAGGTAATAAATAAAACCATTGAATACACATGAGGGGCGGGGGAATATACAAAAACAGTCATAACCACAATAAAATAAATAAATAAATAAATAAAAACTTTAAAAACAGATAAGAAAAATTGCATCTACCAACATATTACAGATGATTAATGGCATCAATAAAATAACGGCGTGCTTATGCGTTCACTCACATCCACTCATACCTACACATTTGTTCAATATGTGAAATGCCCTACGCCCCAACATCTTGGACCATGTATACATAAACGTTAAGCAAGCTTACAGATCTATTTCCCTTCCCAATCTGAATCATGTAGACTGTATCAAAGTACATTTCTCTTTATACATAACTTTACAATTAAAATAATTTGTTAAATTAAAACAAACAAATATGTGGTCCAACTCTCCCATCATCCCATAATCCAATCCAATCACTACTCCTTTTATTTCTTTATTTGAGTCTATTTTTACATAGTTCTTTTACTTTTTATTTGACTTTTTAAAATAAAAAATAAATAAATACAAAAATTAAAGGTGCAGTAATTGGATGACAGGGAACTGTGCATGGTGACATATGTGCCGTTTCTACACCTCTTTCGGTTGAGAAGCTTTTATTTAAGGTTATTATGGATTCTCATGTGAGAGCGCTAAGTGCCCCCCATCCCACCCCTCTGAGAGAGCTCGGCCAATCAACTCTCTCAAGGTCCCCGGCTGCAAGAGGCTACAGCATCACTCGGGAAACTCCGGACTTCTGGTAGTTCCCAGAATATCAAAATCTACAAAAAGGGGTAGAGAGTTTTCATATCTAGCTCCATAGCTTTGGAATAGCCTTCCTGACAGTGTTCTGGGCTCAGACACAGTTTCCCAGTTTAAAAGGACTCAAGACGCATCTCTTTAATCTGGCATACGTAGTTCATCCCATAACCTCGTACTCCAGTACATCTATCCTGAATGGCAGCTACGCTAATTCTTTCCACCTGCTCTTTATTTTTGTTCCCATCCCGAGGCATCTGGAGATTGTGCCAGCTTCAGCAGACAAAGGCCAAACTGCTAGGATCCTGAGGCATTTTTTAAGAAAGCCTTAAGAAATATTTTTAAGACATATTCTCCCAAACACTGAAAATAAAGCTAAAAGTAAACGCTGCTCTTCTGTCCGAATTTGGTTTTCTTGTTTTTTGTTGCGGATTGTTGGCTACATACCATCCAAAAGTGTAACTTAAACAGACTGTCCTGCAATCATGTAAATTGGTGAAAGCTGAGCCATTTTGCTCTCATCAATCTGAAATGGATCACAAGTAATAAAATCAGTACGGTAAATAAATATAAGAACTTAAATATAATAACTGCTGTGTGGAAACTGGTTGCTTCAAAAATAGACAAATTTTCAGCATTTGGCAGTTTTAATTCACTTTCAGATATTTAGCCTATAACAGAAACTTTGCATAAAGGAACCTGTATTCATGATTATACAATTTCTTTATATACAAACATTATGATTTCTGTTCTATGATCATGTATTCTGTTTTCACAAGTTTTTTGTACTTTCCTTACTCAGAGTTGATCTAAGAAGTTTTCTAAAAAGACTCCCAGCTAGGACTTTTTAGCCTAAGACAGGAGCTCTTTGAGAGAATTCTAAGAGGCTTTGTGAATACGGGCCCAGAAGTATAACAGCATGCTACTGCTGCAATAGGAATATGTTCATGGTATACCTGTATTACTCGTGTATTTGTAACACAGTAAAAAATTGCTGTAATGTATTTATAATACATTAAATATATACTTTAATTTTATTAATTACTGTCAGGTATGTACGTTAGTACACACACAGCCATATACATTACATAATACATATAGTAATTAACAATACATTAACAATACATTAAGTTTACTTAAAGTTGTTCCACTTTAGCACACAAAGGTATACTTAATACACTTAAAATTGTGCTTTTGTACAATGTAATTACAACTTAAATGCACTTAGTACAAAATTAGTTGTTAGAAAAATAGCAACCTTCCAGTATACTCCTCATTAGTCTGACTGCAAGTACACTTAAGTATGTTTGACATGCTAGGATTTAATATACTTAGCATACTTTTTTTTTTAACTTGGGTAACTCGTGTAAATAAATTATTTGATTAATTTACAAGAAATATAGAAAATTATTATTGTACAGTTATAATTTACAGTAATATGTTGTTCTTTATAATAATAATAATAATAATAATAATAATAATAATACATTTATAAATCCCTTTTTGAGCTCCATTTCTTTTTCATGCTCCAGCGAGGCATGTACACTTCGGTGATGTAAAGACCTGTTGTTCCCTTCACTTTACATGACATAATGTCCTGTGCAGTGTACTCAGGGAATTTCAATTGGCATCCACTATGTTGCATTAGTGCCACCTTCTGGTCTTGGTCTTCCTCATCTTCCTTTCTGTGTAATTTCTCTTTTCTCGTCCTGTTGCCCTTAAAAACCCATCAACTACGTTCTTCCTTGTCCTCTTTCTGACCCCCATCCATTGTGTCCTGGATAGCTGACTATCTGTTAGAGAGGCCTCAGTTTGTAAGGTTGGGGAATTCCCTGACTGATGTGGTGGTCAGTAACACAGGAGCAGAGCATCTCAGGGGACTGTTCTTTCTCCATTTCTGTTCACTCTGTACACCTCAGATTTAGGATTCAGAATACAACTCTGAGTCCTGCCACCTGCAGAAGTTCTGTGATGACTCGCAGTGGTATCAATGCCAGGGATGCAGGCAGGATAAATAAAATCATCCGCAAGGCTAAATACATAACTGGACACAAACTTGACAGGTTGGAGATAGTGAGGGACAACAGAACACTGAACTAACTTCTGTCAATTATGGAAAATCCATCCCACCCACTACATGATCCCATAGAGAGGCAGCAGAGTTTCTCTAAAAGACTGATCCAGCTTTGCTGTCACAAATTACATTTTATTTATTTAACATTTTAACAATGTTCATTGTCTCAAAGCAGCTTAACAAAATAAAAATAAAAAAAAAGGAGAAAATTTATGGAATTGTGTATGTGTGAGAAAAATGTGTCTAGATAATAATGAGATGAATGAGTGAATGATGAATAAAATATCTCTGATGAGCAAGCCAAGGGTGACGGCGACAGTGGCAAGGAAAAACTCCCTGAGATGGCAATTGGAAGAAACCACAATATTCAATGTCACTTTACGCACACATACATACAGTACAATTTTTTCCCTTCCCCTCTCTTTATTGCTGTATGTGTAATTTGCTGCTGCTGTAACACAATAATTTCCCTCATGGGATCAATAAAGTCTGTCTGTCTGTCTGTCTATCTATCTATCTATCTATCTATCTATCTATCTATCTATCTATCTATCTATGTGATGTTACATATTTCTTTTTTAATATCTTCCACATAAACAGCTCACTCCAGTAGCACACACCAAAGAGTTTGATTGCAGCACATAATCCACCCAAGGGTTTTCCTATTTTATAAAGTGTTTGATAAAGTTTTCTGTGCCCATTCCAAATACTTTTTTCCATTAAGTTTCTGCCCAGCTCTCATCCAATGCTAAATACAGACACAGACAACATAATGTCTTCTTGTGTCAAAAAGACCCAACATTCTTACCACAGTTCTTGCATCTGGGCCCATATTCACAAAGCTTCTTAAAATTCTCTCAGAGAGCTCCTATCTTAGCTTAAAAAGTCCTAGCTGAGAGTCCTAGACTAAATGTGATTTAGGAAACTTCTTAGGGCAACTCTAAGTAAGGAAAGTAAAAAACCTTCAACTTAGTGAGGAGGTGTGGATGATCCCATTGCTAGGGATGATGCAGCAATTCAAGATTGATTGAAGACTGTGGTTGATTGATAAAAAAATCTGTAAAGGTCTTAAAATGTGCTTTTTGTGAAAGTAGAATATATGATAATAGAATAGAAAGTGGAATCATAATGTTTGTATACAAAGAAATTGTATAATCATGACTCTGTTATAGGCTAAATTTAATAATGTTAATTAAAACCACCAAATGTTGAAAATTATTCTACTTTTTAAGCAACTAATTTCCACGCAGTAGTTACTTTATTTAAGTTCTTACATTTATTTACCATACTGATTTTATACAGACTACAGAGATTCCTAGATGGATCTTTACCATGTTATATAATATGGTTATATATTACCACATTAATACGCTGCTTCAATGCTGATTTTTTCCCCCTGTTTCCAAATCAGTGTTAAACAGCATGCTGCTAGTGTGCTTTCATATGAGCTAAAAAAAAAAAAAAAAAAAACATTGTACCATCTGTCCTTGGGGTAAGTTTGTTGTGCATTTGGGATTGCCCTCTTTAACTTAAATAGATTAAAAGATAAGTCTAAATATTTTCAAGGATAAAATAATGAAACTATTATCAAGGATGACATAATATAGACAATAAAGTTAATTTAATCAATAAATCCTTACCATTATGTAGGCTAGGAATCTGTAAAAAACTGTAAAAACAATAATTTCTTCATATATATTTATATACATTCCAATAGTGCACATTTTATCATGGTATTTTGTTTTGTTTAAATGAATATAGAATATTTAATTTCCGGAGAGTGGGATTTCCAACAGGTATCCAAGGTGCTTATGTTACCATGGTAATGCACAGAGGAAGTGACGTCTGCGCTGGTGACGGTGCAGGGTTTTCTGAATGGAGGGATTTTGTCGTGTTCTCTTAACCGACATTCCCTGCACAGGGGTCAGGGAAGCGCATTTTGAAGCACACTGTGGAACAGAATGCAGCCTTATGGAGAGAATGAGAAAGAGAACGTGGGAGAGTTAGCAAGATCTAAGAGGAAGACAGGAAGTGAGAGTTAACACATTTTACATATAAAACAAAAACCTCTTACACACATCTACATGGGCAGGAATCTAAATTGATGGTATGTGTTAAAGTTAGAGTCTTTACCAGGTTATATAATAAGGTTATATATTACATAATGCATTACATTACATCACATATATTACATTAAATTGGAATCTGAATATTAGTACAATAACAGACTGCTTCAATGCTGATGATTTTTATTTTACTGTTTCTCAAAGCATCTATACTGTGTTTGCAGAAGTAGTTCTGTCAGAGACGTGTCACCAAATTTAAACACTAAATTTACAGTATCAGCGGGCATGAGGAGCGGCAGCAACTTGCCCACATATGACGGGTTGGTGGTGGTAAACCTGTTCGCGGGCAGAGCCGATGGTAACCTATAGTATTAAATAATTACTTATAAATAAATAATAAGTATTACATTTGCCGCTAGTGATGGCGGCACAGTGGTCTAGTGGTAAACACTGTTGTCTCGCACCTCCAGGGTCTGGGTTCAATTCACGGCCAGGCTCGATTTCCATCTCTGTGTGCATGGAGTTTGCATGTTCTCCCTGTGCTTGGTGGGTTTCCTCCCAGAGTCCAAAGAACTGCAGATTAGGCTAATTGGCGTTCCCAAATTGCCTGAGGTGTGTGTGACCCTGTGCCCTAAGTCTCCTAGGATAGGCTCCAGGGCCCCCACGACCCTCAATACAGGATAAAGCGGTATAGACGAAAAGTGAGTGCTGCTAGTGCACTTTCAAATGAGCTAAAACACTATAACACCTAATCCATCATTCCTTGAGGATGTTTGTTGTGCATTTATTGATTGCCTTCTTTATTTCACACATGTTGAATGATAAGTCTAAACCTTCTTCAGAAACAGCATTTCTCATCGCTACTCCTGGGTTTTGTTCGGGCTCTATATTACCTGGGCCCTATCCCTTTTTTTTTTTACTCCATTTTTGAGTGAATGAAACACATTTAGATCAATGAATAGCTGCAGCCTCCTTGGTAGTGCGTGCGCGTGCTGTGGGTGCGTGCGCGTGGGTGTGTACTTGCGTGCGCGTTCCTGTGTGGGCAATCAGTCGCCTACGCATTGAGGTGCAGATAAATCAGTAAAGAGTAGTCATTCTGACATTTTCTCTGTCACACACTCTCTCGACATGTCTGACACGGACCCCAAATCAGCGCAAGATTTAACCGTCGTGGTGAGTCGTTATTAATGTATTTTAACCATTAAGTTACACGTCTGGATATTAATTTCGCCGAGTAACTAAGCTGACTTCGATAGCTAGCGTCCGGGCTACGTCATGACGGTACTAAATATTAACTATTAATAGACTTTGAGTTTATTAATGTGTGGGTCTGGATGTATAGTTTCCAAATAAATGCCACTTTATTGGCGTTTAATTTCTCTGTCTGTAGCTAGCGTGGACGAATTAGCAGGAAGCGTTTCCTTGGACACGAGAAAGTTGGGTTGCCAGATTTGTTCGATCTAAACATCACACAATTTTGCTCAAAGTAAAACTACAATATTTCCAAACCTGTCATTGTATACATTATGTGTAGATATTATATCGAGACACGAAAATATAAGCAACGATAATAAGTGTTATGAGTTACAAATATCTTTAAAAAGTGTGTTCGTTTCTTGTTAATCTTAAAATAACAAGGAATTTTAACGTTTATGTTCTTTAAATCTACGTCGCAGTTCGTTCTGTTTTTCTTTAAAAAAATCATTACAATTTTTTTTATCGAGTTTATTTTTTTATCTTTAATGGAAATGAATAGTAATTTAATGAATGTTTTAGACTGAACGACATGGCAACCCGTGCCAGTGGAAACGGTTATTAATTTTCTTTTTATCTTTTAAATTCACTTTGAAGTTAAATTTCTATTTGAAAAGCCCTCTTGCTTATTCCGTTCGCTTGTTGCCATGACTACAGCTCTGGCACGTGGGCGTAGAGATTAGGTGGTGTTTTTTCCCCCCCTTCCTAGCAAGAGGCTTGGTGACCCCAAACTCCCACACACACACACACACACACACTCACACTCACTCACTCACTCACTCACACACCTCACACGCGCACACACACACACGCGCACACAAACACACACACTTACTCACTCTTATGCCATTGAGAGTTTTCTTTCCCCTCCCTGTCTATGTGAGTATTTGAGGTTTATATTTATCTGTCTATTTTTATCTTTTGTACTGTTCAGGTGCAGAGCTTACTGCAGCAGATGCAGGACAAGTTCCAGACCATGTCCGACCAGATTATCGGAAGAAATATCCTATGTTCAATGGCATTCCATGTTGGTGAAGGTTTGAGGGGTTGTGGTTTGTAGATGTTCTGGAATCTTCCAGAGTTAATAGTGTATGAAAAAGAATGGAGCTTGGATGTAAAATTAATATTTTGTGTCAGTACTCTGAGTGGGGTCGCAATCTCACTGCTATGTCATTGATTTCGTTCTAATAACATCATGTCAAGATGACGTGGTGTATCTCGATGACGCCACAGAGTTACCGGTTGGAAGTTCATAATTTTCCAATAATAATTATAATATATTTTCCACACCCTGAGGTGTTTTATTTTTCTTATAACACAGCAATCTGCCAACCATTCTAATTTAATAAAAAGTAAGACACGTGATATTTTGTATCCAATTATAATTATGTTTGATGTTGTGGAGCATTCTCAAAATTCATTACATTATAGCAGCTATAAACACTCCTCCCTTCACCAGGTGCAGTTTTGTCTCATTAAAATTAAGATTTAAAATCACACACACAAAAAAATAAATAAATACACCAACAGTCCAGGGGGTGTTGTTTTTTTTCGGGTTGTATAAGTGTGTTTAAAGTGTGTAGGTTGGTGCTATAGGAGGAGTTGGATCAGATCCAGCTCCTCCCCCCTGGACTTCAATCCACTGTATGAGTTCCTGTAAACTAGCCATCCCTTTAGAACGTCCTAATGAGCGCATTAATAATGAACAAACCCGTAATGTGCGGCTGCACTACTGTCAGAGCCGCAGTTATATTACAACTCATCAGTACCTTCTGACCAAACACTTTTAAAGATTCTCCTTAATCTGCACACTCGACGAGATGAGCACCCGCATCGACGACCTGGAGAAGAACATCTCCGACCTCATGACTCAGGCAGGCGTGGAGGAGTTTGACGGAGAGAATAAAATCAGCGATGCGTCAGGAACAGCTTGATGAAAACAAAAAGCCGCAAGTTGAATAAATGCATGAGGTATCGGTCACACGAGCTGCACAGATTGTACAGATTTGTTTTGCCTGTGTTTAAAAGAAAAATTGTCTCATTCTGAGTACGCAGTGTAAATCCTCTAAATTGTAATGAGACCTTTTTTTCCCCTTTAAGGCGGTAGATGATTTATATAATGATCTAGTATGTATGTGTAGGTGTGTGAGTGTTTTATATTTTTGACCATCTGTGGTAGGGGGTGTAGGTACACAGAAGTCACGGTTCAGTATTTCTTTTTGGTACAGTGAAGTGGGGGGAAAAAAAGACCTGAAATCTCTCTTAATTTAATATGAATGGTAAACAGAATACACAAACAGGCAAATACCTTACTTTCTTAAATTAAAAAAAAAAAAAAAAAATATATATATATATATATATATATGGAATATTTGAAAATTATTTTTTAAATATTATTTAGACAATTGCTGTAAATATTACAATTACTATTTTTGCACAATTTATTAAGAAGTAAACAAACAAAGTAAAACTTATTACCTTTAAACAACAATGTATACTGCATATACGAGTATTAGTTTTAGATAAATCAGCAGCGGTAATCAGCATCGAAGTTGTTCATCAGGTTGAGAAGGCGGTGTTTTAAGCTTTGATAGTTTCCTTGGATTGGTAAAAGTTTAAATATCTTGAATCTAGTCCAATTTATCTAAAATGACTAAGATTATAAGATTAGTAAAAACCCATTCTAAGATTATTTAGCCTATTTGTTGACAAATGTTACTAATTTCTAAGCATAAATGTGTGTTCTGTTGGGACATAATTTGACTTCTTTCAAGAAATAAATTGCTCTGCCAAAATTTATCTTGATATAACAAGAAACGTACTGTATACTTGGAAATTTGTAAAAATTTGTCTAGAAATAGGCTTAATAATTGTCTTAAGAAACTGTAGATAAATTTGTTCTTGTGTGCATAATATATGAACATGTACATTCTTGATTAATACTGTACATTTTAAAAATCATGTTAAAACATTAATTTGAAGTAACCAACTTTTTTTTTGTAGAAAGTACTACAGCATTAAAGCTACACTGTATACACTCACAGAACTAATCAGTACAGTACAAGTACATACATCAGTCCCTCACCTGCTGCTCAGTGAAATAACTATGCAGGCGAATTTATTCCATCTAAACTATGAGATTTAATGATTTAAAAATGTTGTATGTGATTAACTGAGCCCTCACTGCTCAAAACGGAGGTCCAGGAGATGGAGCTGGATCAGACTCATCCTGTCCTATGAAACGTTTTTGTTTAGCTTTGAGCATCAAAATTTTTAAAGAAAGTTTTATTTATTTATTTATTTATTTATTTATTTATGTATGTATGTATTTATTTTTATCTGACTAATTAAGCCACTAAGAGGGAGTAAGGAGTAACAAACATGGACAAAGAAGTGTTGGTGAAACATAAGATTTATGGCATTTCTTTTAACCAGGCAATGCAACTAAAACAAAAAAACTAAAAAATCATGCTTATTAGTATGTAGGATGGGAATGTCCTACTTTAGGTTAATTACCACAAGCTGCTAAAAATGTCTTCTGCCTCTAAAGCTACACCAGTCTTTAACAAATCTTAATGATGGTATCTCTGGATGTTTAACTGACTGATGTCTAATGTGGAAAATAAACATTTTAAAATTAAAAGCATGTGAGAACTGAGGAGCAGAAAATGAGGATAAAATTTAAAACAAGTTAATAAAAGAAAAAAAATCTCTGATGCCTGTGTGAGATTCAAAGAATGATTATGGCATGTGGGAGGAGCTGAAGCAGGCCAACTCCACCCCCTGGACACTTCCTGCAAGGGTAGCTAGAAAGGTTTGCTTTAAATAAATAAATAAATAATAATAATAATAATAATTTTTATGAAACTATTTTTCAGCATGTGGCTTGTTTTATTATTTTTTAATTCATTCTTAACATGTCAAAATCGAACTCTCCATTAACTATCCATGCTTTTTGTTTTATCACTTCTCACAGTTACAGCATACACAGTTTTGGTACGGGAAGAATCCTCGTACGTTTCGAGAGCGTCCTGCGATCTGTAGCCCGTGTGACGTCATGGATGTTCCTCTCTAGGCCCCTCACCCCCCCCCAAAATAACCTTTCCCTTAATTGTGGTGACGAGTATTTATTTGTTGAATCCTTTTATTCTTGTGTCTCTTCACAAATTCACGCTGCAGAAATCCTACGTGCTGAACTTTTACCACAACAGTGAAACAGAAGAACAAATAGACATCTTATTAAACAAACACCTGACGTACTGTGAATTTACACTCAGATTTCCAGCAAATGTATTGGTGCTGTTTCTGCAAAGATCACCGGAGAGCTGATTACTTTAACACCCAGCGTGATTAACTGTCTCTGAAATACTGTAAAAGCATGTTTTCTTACTACAAACAAGCTAAAATGAGGTGAGACATTTATAACGGTTGTAAGGGTTATTCAGTGTCACAGTGTCGACTTAAAAGGTCTTTTCTTGAATAAAATGTATGACATGATGTTTAGTTGTTTCTGGTTGCAGAATGTATAGTTTTAAGTACTAAAAATTTTTAAGCGTAAGAATTAGCATGAGGATTACCGTATATGCAACAATATCATAACTGCTTCTCATTAAACATTGTTTTTTATGTTAAAGCCACAGAAATCTGGATAACATGTTCAATCCCATGCTGTAATTGAATACATATCAGTTTCAGTAACATCATAGTCTTTTATTCTTTAAGTTAATTATTCACAAAGCCATGATGAGATTAATGAGTAAATCTTAATGGATCCATATGTCTATAGCATCGTATATAAGTCTTAATACATATATAAAATTCTTTACCTTATATTAAATCCTAATGGAAAAATTTTGGTGTACATTTTGTTATAATTTAAGTAACTACATAAATGAAGTTAAGCATGTGCTAAACAATTAAACATTAGAGAATATAGTGAAGAGAATGTAAATCTTAGAAATGTAAGGTTCTGTGTCAGATTCACTAAAGGATGGTCAATAGAATCTTGAATTATCAATGAAATGACTCCTGAAGAACGCAAACACTTTTTTTCTATTAACAACAAAGTTAGTCTGAGGAACTAAGGGGACAAGAAATACTAAATGTTGGTGCTCTGTTAAAATAGAAAATATCTTTTGTAGGTGAACATTAAATTATTGCTTTGTGTTAAGATTTGTGTATTAACCAAGGGTAGAGTGAGAAATATATTCTCCTTAAAAAGGCTGCCTTTATGTCTAGAAAAATAAATAATGAGGTCATCGTCTTAGAGAGTCATTAAAACTTCTCTTACCACTGCAGTACTGATAAATGATGCTTAATGTCTGCAGAGTGTCCCAAAGGTCCAGCATCATAGGAGATCCTAACAAATTACAGAGGGGAAAAAAAGGAAAGCATTTATTTAGAATAACTTAAGTTTGTCTGTTTTGTTAAAATATGACATTAATATGAATGAATTTAGGTTTTATTTATTTTTTCAGGACTTCTGGGTCCGTCTCAGGCAAATGTTAATCATCGATAAATCAGAAAGGGCTGAAATTGGATTTTTAAACACCTTGAAATTGATATTTTTTCAGTTATGAGGCCTCGTAATCTCTGAGTTTTTCTCAGGATATTTTTACGTACATACTAACAGACGTAAACATATTCTCCACTTACATTAATACGAGCGCTTTTTATGAGCTAATGTCCATAATGTAACTTGAAGCTGTTGGCCCTCACGATCCCCGCGTCAGCTCAGGGAGATGCTACGTGCTAGGTTTCTATGCTTCGTTTTTGTCTGTACAAATGTCCAGATTTGTACCAGAACCACATTCCACCACTGAATGTTTGTGTAACATAGATTTTAAAATAAGGATATAACATGATTTGGGTTAAATGCGACAATTTGTACGGCAGTAAATAACATGCTCCTTCCCAGACCTCTTAAAATCTATGTAAAAAAAGTTTAATGGATTAACTGCATTAAACACTTCTAATCAAACTGGGCGAGTTAAAACGGTAATTGATCGTGTAGTGAAATGCTGGAGTTACAACAGTACTGTTCTTTTTAATCACAGGTGCTATTTATTTATTTACGTATTATATTTCCGTCTGGTTTAGAAATTACGGATGAATTCTTGAGGAAATTATCTCTGTATACTGTACATTGTTATATCTGTGTATCTTTGACAGATAGATGTTCTGATCGGTCAAAAAGTTGGATGTACTCAGTTTACTTGAATCAGTTTACTAAGAAAACGAACGTGCTACTCCTTTGCACTTTACACATGGAATTGAGTTTCCAGTGAACAGTGCTATATCTGGTGCCATCAAGTTGTTTTTGGATTTGTAAAAAAAAAAATAAATAAATAATAATAATAATAATAATAATACTGGATTTGTATTATTTTTATCTGCCTGTATGTAACGTGTGTTGTATAAGGCGTGTTTGCATGACAGTATTCAAGCCTGCTACAATGTTAGAGACAGAGATTCTTTGTGAATGTGACTTCATCCCTGGAAAGTAATGCTTAATAAAGTTATCTAACGTTATCTTAAATCTTGTTTGTGGAATGACTTTATGGTGTGTATGGTTAATCTGACTTCTACTTTGACAGGAAGTTGATATCAGGCCAAAAAACATCCTCAACTCAAGGCGGCTGGATTTTATACAGTCTTCCTAAAGTATTGGAACAGCAAGGGCAGTTCTTTTGCTCTGCATTCTACTGAAGACAATTTTGAGCTCAACAGATGAATATGAAACAATATGTACATTGAGATGTGTAGGAACGTGATAGCTTTTTGTGGCAGACTACGCCCTTTTTAGGTTAGCAAAAGTACAGATATTCTTAAAGTAAATAACACCTAATACAGGGTGTCCCAAAAATATTTGTCATCATTTTAAAGATGAATTTCGTTTTAAATTTTATTCATCAAAATTCCAACAACTTATTCAAACGGATATAGATTTTCACAAAGCTTCACAAATGTTGAATATACGCACCGCCTATGGCTCAACACGCGTCAAGTCGGTAGTCCAGCTCCTGCCAAACACGCTGTAGCATATCTTTTGTGTAACATTTTCTACTTGAGTTCCTCTAGGCTTGTAGGAAGAGGAGTGATAAAGACCAGTCCTTTCACATAGCCCTACAGAAAAAAAATCAAGTTGTCAGGTCAGGTGAAGCTCCTTTAGTTCTCCTCTTCAGGAGCTATAATGCTACATAACTGGGTTATGGTCAGCTGATTGACTTGGCCAGTCTAAAACCTTCCACTTTCCCCCCTGACAAGGTCCTTTTTTGTGTTGGCAGTGTGTCTAAGGTTGTTGTTTTGCATTAAATTGTTCCAATATTTTCAAGGCGATGTACCCCATGGACAGTTGTGCCAGTACATCACAGGGCACACTCCCACTCACACATACTACAGACAATTTGGGAACACCGATTACCCTAATCTGCATGTCTTTAGAACTCCATGCACACAGACCTGAAGGCGGAACTCGAAAATCATCCCTGGAGGTGAGAGGCCACACTTTCTAAACAGACAACAGAAAACAAAAAAGATTATATTTCACAGTATGCATCTTCATTATCAACTTTTCTGTCGTACTATGGGCGTGTCACAGTCGTTCGCCACTGGATGAAACAATAGGCAGCGCATACGACAAAAAGAATTAAAGGGCTAACGAAACATTGGAGCAGCGTGTGGAGCAGCAGCGAGTTGACCGTCCACTCCAGTCACAGGTAAAGGTAGTACACAGGTGTCAGGTAAGTCTCATTGCGGCTGTGTGTTTATATGTTTTTGTCGTAGATACACTGTTATAGTTGGTGCCTATAACACGTCTGTGAAATGACACAGAATGATATATAAGTTAATGCCTACCTGTGCAAACACCACTGCCCACCAAACAAGCTGAATTTCAGTTTTTTAGTTCAAGTTAAGAGAGAGAGTTTATATACAGTACACTTGTTAGGCAGATTCCCTTATATTTTTATTTGATTATACATCTGAGGGTTAAAAGTCTTGCTCAAAGGCCCAACAGTGGCAACTTGGTGGTGCTGGGATTTGAACCTGGGACCATCTGATCAGTAGTGCAATGCATTGACCACTGAGCTACCCCTGCACTCCCTTTTCTGGTTCTTTCCTTCCTTTTTTTTTTTTTTTATAAATAAAGACCTAGTGCATTATAATCCATTCATCATTTTTCTTAATTTAAATTCATTAAGTTATCTGTGTAGGCGGGACGATGGTTGAGCGGTGAGCCTGGGTTTGATTTTTGCCTCGAGTCTCTCAGTGTGCATGGAGTTTGCATGTCCTCCCCGTGCTTGGTGGATTTCCTCCGGGTACTCCGCTTTCCTTCACACAGACCAAAGATTAGGCTGATTCCCAAAAGGGTGTGAATGAGTGTGTGTGTATGTATGTGTGTGTGTATGTGTGTGTGTGTGTGTGTGCTCAGGGATGGATTGGCACCCTGTCCAGGGTGTATCCCGCCCTAAGGCTCCTCTTATAGACTCCTGGAGCCCCCGCGGCCCTTTATACAGGATAAAGCGATATAGACGAAGAGTGAGTGAGTCTTTTCTACATAAGCATGATGGCATCTCACCCGCTTCACCCCGGAGAACACACACTAGGTGGTTCTAGCAACTCCCCCCCACCCACACACACACACACACACTCTTTTAGACATTGAGTTTATGATTCCTGGACCTGGCAACCCGTTTTAAAAGGACTGCGATTTGTTTTTACGGAACTACTTTCGTGTTCCTCCGAGAACGGGGTAGTAGTTCTTATCCGATTGTTTTATCGTTTATTTCGATTTTATTTTTAGAACTAAATTATCAACGTGTCATTTAAAACCCACAAGTTTTTATTTGTATAATGATGTCGTGTGTTTTGTGCTGAATTACGAAGCAGTAAGTTGCAGGTTTCGACACCGGGCTGATGTCCGGCCTTCCCTTGTTCATGGCCGGCCGCCATCTTGGATTTTAATGTTTTTACTGTAGCTAAGTTAGATATATGTTTAGCATTATTTCTTAGGAGTTTAATTACTTCGAGTTTGGATCACATCACAAGATTCAGGTTTGATTCGCCATGGCAGCCATTGACTAAGTGAGTATTTTGTTCCTGACAACTTAAAAAATGCCGAGTTAGCCAGGTAGCCTAAGAAGCTAACAGATAATTAGCGTGCTAATGCGCTAATATGCTTAGCAACCACACCGCGCTGTTTATATTTACTAAAACTTTTACAAAAAAATTATTTAAGCTATACATATTATTAATTTACAATTTCACTGATTATAATCGGTGACCATCAGAAGTTTAACTCTAATAAAATTTAAATAAAATAAACTAGCCGGTATCTAGTTAGCAAGGTTTGCTAGCTAGGTAGCTAGCTAGCTTGCTAGCTAAGTTTAACCTGCTTGTCAAAACCTTAGCTGTTTATTATTATTATTAATTTTATTATTATTACATTTAAATTATACGTAGTTGGTAATAATACATTCGCAAATTCGTCATGTATTTAAATAAAAATAAAATGCACTACTTGTCCTGGGTATTTTTAAAAACATAACTGGCAAGCTATAGATGTCACTTTTTATTAACTACAAATTGCATCCAGTTTATTTTATTTATTCTTTTTGATATTTAACAACACACACAGTTCCAACGTACAAATATGATGTTCAGTTTTATTAGTCCTGTTTATTGTTTGTCATTTTGTTTGTGTAAAGGGTGGAGTTTTTCAGTAGTAGCAAAATGTTTTGTTAAAAAAAAGTAAATAAAATAATTGTTTCAATTTTATGACTAGCAAAGTCACAATATAAATAATTATATTTCACATGTAATTCTAAACACTTTTAATTGTTTTTCTTTTTTGTTTAAAAATGTGATCCAGGACCATCTGTACACCTGTAGCCTAAACAAAATGCCAGGATTTATGGATATTTACAAATGTGCAAAATAAAACACGCCCATGCCACACCCTGTTCTCAGAAACGCACTAATTATTTACTTTGTCATTTTTAGAGTGATTATTTATTATTTAACATAATGTTACCATTACAGCCATGTTTTTTATTTCTTTTGTAGTCACATTAAATATCTGTCAAACTCTGGGCCATGATGGTTGTCTTGTCTCGTCTTCGTCTCTCCCTCAGCACAGAGACTCGATGCGACTGATGCGGCCGCTCTCCGGGTATGAAGTGGATGGGAGAATCCAAGAAGAACATGGTAGTAAATGGCAGACGACATGGCAGCAGGTTCAGCGAGCAGCCAGGGAGCCAAAGCCGCGCTCAGCATCCGCGTCACAGCAAGAGCTCGCTCAGCAGCCGGAGATGCAGCCGCCGTGAGTCATTTTTATTCCTCGTACGCTCGAAATACTCACATCTGTGTGTAGTGTAGGAGTGAAAAATCCAAATTATACAGTGCATGGAAGTCACAGTAACTACAGTGTCCCTGCAATTGTACTTATAAGCCAAAAAAAGTGACATAAAAACTAGTACTTTACTGACGGGTTCCCTTAAAGTTGTTGTTAGTCTTTCGGCTGCTCCCATCAAGGGGTCGCCACAGCGGACCATTCGATCCTTACCCTTATGCCGGATGCCCTTCCTGACACAAACCTCCCAATTTATCTGGGCTTGGGACCAGGACTGCATCCAGTGACTTGGGGTTTGTTATATAGTGACATGTCTTATAATTAGATATTTAAAATATAAATTGAAATTGAAAAGTTGTATTAGTAAATTGTATAACAAATTAAATTGTTTAGTGCATGTGTGTGTGTGTGTGTGTGTGTGTGTGTGTGTGTATATATATATATATATATATATGTATATGTGTATATATAATATAATTTTGAAACAAATCCTGTGCATGTGATAAATTTTTTTACTCTTCTGTTAAAAAATTACACACATTTTTTGTAATTCCTATGTTTTTCCTCTAAAATGTTTACAAAATGTCTTACTGAAGAAGAATAAAGGAATGAGTCATGAGCAAGTTTTCAGTAATCTTTTTTTTATTTTTATTTTTTTTATTTGTCCACTCAGGTTTCAACAGTGGTTCGATGGAGGCAGAAAGGCGTCATGTCCCGTCGTCAGGAATGACTGCTAAGGAGCTGTGTGAGAACGATGACCTGACCACCAGCCTCATCCTCGATCCATACCTCGGCTTCCAGACCCATAAGATGAACACCAGGTCGGCCATTACTAGCTATATATACTGTATATTCAGGTTTATTTTATTTTTGGAACGTTGATTAACCCTTTCAGACACAAACACCCTGAAAATTAATCCAATTTATGAATTTAATTAATTTATTATTTATTTAATTAATTTATTATTTATTAGTAGCAGTACAATGAGTGAAAAAAAGAAATGCTAGATTATAAGGTGTAAAAATTAAATGATGAGCCAAATGATAGAAAATATTCTAATATTGTAAATAATATATAATAAAGTCCTGTAGAAAGAAAAATGAATACATATGTATACATTATGTATAATATTTATTTATATATACAGTATATAAAATAATAAATGTTTGTAATATATATAATGTAAGTATTTATTAATATTTAAAATTTTTAATTTCTATTACAAATTTCTAAAATAACACTTAATAATAAATTTAATAAAAATAAATTACCTTCACTGTGTTTAAAAAAAATTTAGATCGTGGTCGAAATTTTTTAATATTATAATTTTTTTTTCATAAACATGTTTTAAAAGAAAATTCTAGGGCATGTAGTTGAAAAAATCACAATTTGCTATTTTTTTTCTCACATCATATTTCTTTTGTGAAATTATGTGAAATTACAATTTAATATTAAATTATAAATTCTTTCCATACAAGTTTCCATACATATGGGAAATTAACACTATTTTTTAAGTAGATTTTTGATAAAAGGAAAAACTATTGAAATCATTCTCATAGCCGGATCACAACGCTGCCACTAGTGTTAAAAGACTTTGGACTACATGTCATGAAAACGTGCGTACAGAGGGGGAATTAACACCAGTGGCAGCGTTGTGATCCGGCTGTGAGAATTATTTCAGTAGTTATTATGCTCCCAAAAACATCCCAAGTCTCTGTAGATATTGTGAACATAGACACTTGTGTGTGAACTGCCTGACAATTCCTTTGTTCTGATTTTAATTTGCCCAGATTTCGACCCATTAAAGGAAGACAAGACGAGCTGAAGGACATTCTAGAGAGTTTTAAGAAAGACAACGACCTCGAGAAAGCTTTCGAAGCTTTAACTTGTGGAGATTCCTCCAGAAATCATCTTCTGTCCAAGACGAAGGCTCAGGAGAAACTTTTCAAGCAACATGTATGTGTTTTTTTTGTTTATTTTTTTTTTTTTATGGATAGTTTTTTACCCGTGATGATAATGATGATGAGGTTTGGGTGTGTTTATTATTCCTTTTCTGTTTTTGATTAGGTCTTCGTTTATCTGCGATTGTTTGCGAGTGACAGTGGGTTCGAGATTTTGCCCTGCAACCGATATTCCTCAGAGCAAAACGGAGCCAAAATAGTCGCAACAAAAGAGTGGTATGAGTATAACGTCGCCGTCGCCATATCCCCCATATGAACTTGTGCTTGTGTGGGATCTCTTATTGTATTTTATCTGTTGTACAGGAAGAGGAATGATAAGATCGAGCACCTAGTGGGATGCATTGCCGAGCTGTCGGCTAGCGAGGAGAACATGCTATTACGCCATGGGGAGAACGACTTCAGCGTCATGTACTCCACCCGCAAGAACTGCGCTCAGCTCTGGCTCGGACCCGCTGCTTTCATCAACCACGGTATTAACCATAAACCCAAACATATCATCAATCACTTGACTGAAAACGGTGGTGAATGCAATCGACTAAATCTTTTACTTAATTAATTTAATCTTTTTCTAATTTCAGACTGTAGGCCGAATTGCAAGGTAACCATTTTATTTTTTATATCATCATTTATATCACATCATGTACTTCGTAAGAGGAAGGCTCATAATCACTTTTGTATATATTTTTTTTTTTTCTTTTAATCAGTTTGTATCGACAGGGCGTGACACAGCTTGCGTCAAAGTTCTCAGAGATATCGAACCCGGTGAGGAAATCTCCTGTTACTACGGCGACGGCTTCTTCGGAGAAAACAACGAGTTTTGCGAATGCTACACGTGTGAAAGGTTAACTCGCGAATCTAAATGTGCTTTATAACGCACCGTGAGAGTGAAGTGTTTTGATACACGCCAAATCAACACCTGTGTCGTTTTTTTTTTTTTTTTCCCCCAGACGTGGCACTGGTGCTTTCAAATCAAAACTAGGACTTCCTGTGGCGGTTCCTGTTATCAATAGCAAATACGGCTTGAGAGAGACCGACCGGCGACTCAACAGGCTGAAGAAGCTGGGAGAAGGGAGTCAGAACTCCGACGTCCATTCCGTCAGCTCTCACACCGACGCAGACACTCAGGATTCACCAAAAACACATTCATGTAAGATCAGCGGGCAAAATCATAACTGTAGCGTGAACAGCGGAAAACGTTAAACGCAGACCTTCAGGTTGTTCTTTGAATACTCCTAGTGTGTCAACTAGGGGGCAGAAATGTTACAGATGTTCGGCAATGAATTATACAACAACATTAATTTCGACCGAATAATCTAATTGATTGGAGGAGAGATGTTCCACGGGTGATGATAATAGAGTGTAACAGCACTGGGATGTTTAATTATATGTATCACTCGTCGTCCCAGGTGTTGCTACAGGTGTTACAGTGGTTAATGACACTAACTGTGGGTCTCAGCGTGGGTGAGAGTAGGTCTGTACGGTCCGCAGTACTGAGGAGAGAGCAGCTGTCTGACAAAACACGCCCTCTCCTCAGCGATCACTTCTGAATCGCCTCTGAACCGTCCGTGTCGTTCTTTTGTTCTACAAAGCTTGCTAGCTTTTAACCCAAGGCTGAATCCAAAATCACTCTATAACTCCTAATCAAGGGCACTACTTGGTGTGTGGAACAACGGATTCTAACCCTATATAGTGCATTAGCTTTAACACCATTTGGGATTTAACCCCAGAACCTGGGAGATAACGGAGCTGATATTCTAAAGTGAAATAAGTGGAACTATAAAGTAAATAAAGTTTCTCAGGACTGTCCACCTCCTCCATGGTTTATTTCCTCTCATCTTGTGGCTACACAGTTTTGATAATAGTACGGGTAATTACACGAACTGTCGTTCGCCTCGACAGCTCCGCCAGTCACGGTTAGTTAGTTTCACCAGGCGCGGAAGGATATGTGTGGGCCGATCAAAATAACTGGTTAAATGATGTTAGTCTTCCGGCTGCCCCCAGCAAGGGGTCGCCACAGTGGACCAGGTTAAATAAAGAAACAAATCATAATCTGTTGGTAAGAACTTTAAAATATAATCTGTAATTATAATACATATATAATATCACAATATTTTAATGACATGTATACAGTATGAACCCAGAAAGGCTCCTCAGTTGTACATATTTTTCTGTGCCGATAGAAAGTGTTATTATTAAGTAAAGAGACACGAGCAATGTGATTAGCCATAATCCCCCCTCTCGGTCTTGTGACGCACATAGACAGCCCTATACATTAGGCTGAAGCCCATGAGCCTTCACTGCTACTCATGTATTCGAGAAACTTTAACCGAGAGCCTTCCTGCATCAAATTAGACTTCTCCCGAATCACTAAGGCTGAGATCCTTCATCATATATTCTTCTGTTCCTCTACAAAAGCACCTGTTCGTGTTTATTCTATAACAGAGCTCCATGCTGTATAAAATGTGCAGGAGGAAAAAAAAATAAATAAATAACAGGAATTTTTTTATGTACAGACAGCTTTAATGATCGCTATTAATCTGTATTAGGTTCGTACAAAGGCTTAAAAATCTTGCAAGTGCGTGAAAGTTCAGTGCAAATTAATGTTTGAAGTTGGATTCATTTGGTATTATTAATACAAAACAAAATGTTCAAATTCAAGTAATTTTTAATTAAAGATATCTCGTCTGATTAGATTAGGTTCAGCTTTATTGTTATTGTGCAAATCCATGTACAAAGCCAGTGGGCCTCGTTTATCAAACGTTTATTGAAGTTGTGCGCGTACAAGTTATGCCAAACTAAAATCTTCTGACAAACTTACAAAAAAAATTACATATGCAGGTTTTATTTTCGTTAATTTGTTTGTGTGCGCATGTTGATCAGTAAAATACAATGCACGTTCCTAACACCACTCATTTGTATTTATCGACGCTCACAAAACTCCATAATTGGATGAGTTTAAAAAAGAAAGCTGGAAATAAGTGATCATGGGAAAGGCTGACACACTTTCTTGCAATAATAAAAATGATTTTAAAAAATAGTTTGCGATGGTAGTGTGTAGAGCACACAGACAAAAGGCACGTGACGCATATGGAGGATGACTGGGCTACTAATAATACAGTGCTAAACCACAAAAATAACACAATTAATAAAAGATAAGATATAATCCCTGCCGTTATATAAAAATACTGATAAATATAAAATGAAAAAGAAAAAGAACAGTTTAAAGAAGAAAGAAAAATTAATATAATATAAATTAAGATTAGTTTTATTTGATATCTTGGTTGTTGGAGCTTCTGGTTTTCATAGAACGTTCTTGACAAACGAAAGCAGCAAAAATTTTAAATAAACAGAACTATGTAAAAAGAAATAAAATCAGTTAGTGATAGCAGTCAGATGAAATCAAAATGATTTAATTAAAATAATCAAAAGTAAATAAAAAAAAACTCGCTCTGGATAAAGGTATCCGCTAAACGCCATAAACATCACAAAAACACAATTTAAACTCCAGAATTAGAAGTGGAATACACCTTTTGTGAGGTGGATCAACTCAGGGTGTGTATTTGTTAATTTGCTTATTTGTAAATTATACACACCCTCAGAAGCAGGAGTAGGCTAACCACGAATACCAAATTTTTTGCACAAGCGCTCGTTTTAGGAATGAACCTGTTTGTATCTTTCTTGGTAAATGTGGCCCAGTGTTAAGACTGAAAGCAGAACATATAGGGACTGTGAACAAACATTAGAAATATTACGTGTTTGGTGAAATCAAACTAGTTTAAACTAGTAAGAAGAAAATTTTCCTTTTTTCCTAAAATCTCTAATTAGCATTAAATCTTTCTACAGGGAATGGTTTAAATTTTGTATTTTTGTGATGAAATGATGCAAATGTGAGCTGTGAACATAAAACCAGTGAATCAACCCCCTCAACCCCCTCCACCCACCCGCCCCTGCTCCATCCAAAATCCCAAATCACGTGATGTATGTTGATCTGAAATGGTTTGCGTTATGCTTGGACTAATCAGATTAACCACCACGAAACAGCTGTTTATTATAATAAAGCTTGTGTATGAGCTCAGGATAAGAGCAAAATCATTGTAACGCTCTATTTAAAGGAACAAAGCACCTCATGTCGTGCTGTTATAATGAAATAATCGACAACTGTGTGGTAGGAAGAAGAAAAGGCACCGTGACCACACTGAAACTGATTATTTTCTTATAAGAGTGTGTGCCAGTGGTTTCTTTATACCCAAGCAGTTTCCCAACACATTTCATTTTTTTTTTAGTTTAAAAAATGTTTTGAATCTTTTTATAGTTAAGTGAAATGTTGTGAAGCAAGTTCCTGTTCTCACACACAGTCATTACCTCACCAATCTTAAAATTCAGATGTTCTGATGAAATTTATGTGCCCTGAGATTATCCGATGTAGCTTTACCTTTGACCCCGGAGACTCCTTCCTCAAATGTTAGGCATTTTCTTACAGATCAACATTCATGCATGTTGTAATCCGTCGTACACGTTCGTTTGAATGTGCTGATACTATAAAAAGCATAACATACAAGAACTAGTGCATTAACTAGTTTTTTTTTGTCCAATCAGAATGAGGGTTTTAAATAACTGCCATTAAAAAATGTGTGCGACGATTTTTTATAATTTTTTTTCCAGACAAACATTTATAATTAAAGTCTTCTTTTTTTTTTTTTTTCCTTCTTCCATTTAGCATCTAGGAAAAGAACTCCGGCTAGCACAAGGGTAAGTAAAACCAGGAGTCACGACGGACGGTCTCTCTCAAGAGCTTACACATCTACCTCACCTTCCAAACAAAGTCAAGCTAATAACAGGGTACCAAAGAAACCGAAACCCTCCAAGCCTTCGCTGACGAACGTCAGGTTACGGAGCCAGAGCCGAGGGTCGGAGGCGAGGAGCGCCGCCAAGGAGCCGAGAGCCGCTCTGTGCAGAGAGGTCCGTGTTAAAAAGGAGAAGGACCCGGTTAGGACTCTTAACTCGACGGGATCTAGAGACTGTCTGGCACAGCACATTGCGAAGGAAAACAATCAGCCATCGTTAAAGCGTCCCGCGGAATCGGAGAGTTGCACTTACAGGACTCGAAGGTCAACGAGGACGTCCAATAAGGCACAGAATGCCGACGGCGTCAACGGTGAACGAAGCACTTTTGTAGGCCAAAACCCGGTCATCAAAACGGAGCCAGCCGACATGGATGAGTACCTCTCTCATGGCACGGGTTTGAATGGGAACACGCCGGAAGACTTGTACATCGGGAGAGATTCTAACTCTCAGCGTCATCGATTCAATCAACTCCAGTTAGACAGGAGGATAAAAAGCGAGGACGATTCGACGGAACCTTTCACGCCCCGGTTTATGCAAAGTCCAAGCGTCAAAGACGTGCTCCTGGGGTTTCCCGAAAGACCCCGGCATTGCGGCTCTTCCAGGAAGGACAAGTCAAAAGCAAGCAGCCGGGGTTCAGGAAAAGCGAAGAAGAAGCACAGAATCCCACACTACGACGCAGTGATTCTGGACAGCAGCACCGGGATTCCCAAGCTGACCCTGCGCAGACGTCGGGACAGCGGCGAGACCAGGCAAGCTCACACCAACTCCTCAAAGTTCTTCAGGAAAGAACGCAAGCTGGACGAGGGAGGCTCTTACAAAGCCAGGTTCAACAACGGGTACAGTTCCACGTCTCGATCCGGTTCCAGCAAACCGAAGTTCCAGCTGAAACACGAGGATGGCGAGCACCTGGTCACGCAGACGTGTCTCAACGGCAATCACAGGAGCAACCGCATGGATCAGCAGCCTTCGTCAGAGGAAGGACGATGACGATGAGGACGATTACGAGGACGATTTTATCCCGCTTCCACCAGCAAAACGCCTCCGACTCATTCTCGGCAAAGATTCCATAGACATCGATATCTCCTCCAGGAGGAGAGAGGATCAGTCGTTGAGGCTCAGCGCATAAGCTTGGCTTCAGACTCATGTACATAAACACCAGGTCGACTCTGATCATGTCACTGAAAAGAAAAAAACTGAATGAAATTAATAACTTGATCTCTCTCCTTTTTTTTTTTTTTTAAATGTCATCTCTCTCCAGTGTATCTGTAGTCCCTGTGTGATTACTGCAGATAGAAACTTCCCTCAATGGGGAAAATAACCAACTTAAAATGGAGGTCTGTGGGCTAAGGATGTCAGGTTTGAAATGATTGCGTGACATCAAGTGAATCCACGAGCAGAAACACTAAAGGCGTGTTGCTGAAGTGTTTACAAGAATAAAATTCTAGTAGAAACGCCAATTCATGTAAGTTAAAGATATGCATTGAAATCTTTATTTTGAGTAGCAATGGGAAACAAGGGCCTTAGAGCGCCGTTCATGCGTTTAGCGAGAAACCTGCCTGTCCACTGAAGCGCCACGAAGAGAGTTGTGCTAAAATAATCCAAAGAGTTATAAAACTTGAGCGATAAAGTCAAAAGTTTGTGCAGGATCATTACACGATCAGCGTCGCACAACTCCACAGGTCATTTTGTATACAAGCACAATTTCATATAAAAGTCAGTTCTGTAACAACGACAGAACTGCATCGTTCTCAAACAACTTTTAATAGTTTGTAAAACCATTATATATAAAATTGGTAATTTTTTTAACACATTAACATTTACAGGGAAGCGAAAGCAAACGGCTTAGATGATGAAATCTAAACAACCGGAAAGCGTTAGCATTGTGCACAGGCACAAGGTTCGTTTAGGGAACGTTACTAAAAAGTATTCAATTGTATTTTTAACAGTAAAATTGACCTCATTTATTTAACTTTTTTTTTTTTTTTTTTTTTTACACTTTTTTTACCTGACAAAAATAAGTGAGGTAAAATTGGACGGACTTTTGCCGGAACTTTGCCGGATTCAGATTCGGGTGGCGCCACATCCAACGCTTTCTGAGTGGGAGGGGCTTACTCTCACCCTCACTCCAGTGTAATTTACAGCCAATCCCAGTCTTCTTTCAGGTGATGTATGTGGAAGAGGACGGATAGCGCTTGATGTCTTGTTCCGCTGCATATGCTCACAGAAAAAATGACTCGCAAAAGGTTTCTCTGAAAAATATGTCCGAAGTCATCACTTGCCCTCAAGACCTGCCAGACCATTCGCGCAAGCAAATCCTGCGAGAAATTGTACAAAATGTTCCAGCTGTAGTAAACTCATACACGCTACAGATACACGAGAGAGAGGGAGAGAAATTGGAGTGAAATATATTTCTTCACTTACATTTTGTATATTGTTAAAATGCACTTAGGTCGCTCTTGTAAATATTTTGTACAGTTAAGGTGTACCTGCGTGACATCGGTGCGATGTCCTTTTTAAATGCGTGCTCTGCTGGAATCAGTGGAAGAATCCAATCTGATGAGCTGTGTAGCGCCATGGGACTTTTTTTTTTCTTTTTTTTCTTTTTCTTTCTTCTCATTCTTTTCACACGTGGATACACTCCTGTGAGCAGTCATATGGAATCGTATCCACAGAGCACAGAACAGATTTTTTGTTTTTGTTGTTTTTTTGAAACGTAATTGGTGCTGATTCTCTACGCCGTAGCGTCTGAACGAACAGGTGAACATGACGTAGGATTTGTGAAGTGGCAGACTTCCATGCCATAGGTGCTCATACGTTGGGACTTCTGTGAATTTCTCATCACCAGGTAACATTCCACACACGCTGAGGGTTTTTTATTCTTTTTTTTTTTGTTTGTTTGGTTGTTTTGTTTTATTAAGCGATGTAACAGCAGTTAAACTCCTCGTTATACTCCGCTGGACGTCTGGATGTTCAGCTCTTGAACGCACCTCCAAGAGCGCTATAAACCGAGCGTGTTTTTTAAAAAAAATTCCTTCACGTACGGCATTATCTTTTTGTCACGATGGCAAACATGGCGAAATACCGAGCCTGATTAGTGAGCTCTAATGATCATGTTCTCATCCGATACCTCTCTCTCTGTCTCTCTCTGTCAATGTTAAACCTAATCATAGCACTAATCATCGTTAACTCGTTTTTTTTTTAAACAGAAGAATAGTGAACTAGAATGTATCTAAAAGGAAAAAAGTCTCAATGACTTAAATCCATCATACTTTTTTTTTTTTTTAATTACCCCCTCTACTGTCTGTCTATCATTTATAACATAACCAGATAAAGTGTGGCATTAAAGGAAAATAATCAACCACGAGGTGGCGTCAAGCGGCCCAGCAAACGAGAAGCGGAATTACGGGTACAATGAAAAAGTGGATTATTTTCCTTTAACATCACCTCCCAAAATGTTTTTTCTTCCTCTTATACCACAGCAAACATTATGTTTATTTCTTAAAGAAGAATAATAAGTTTATATTTAATTTAATGTGAAAGAATCTAGTTCCTGTTTTTGCTTAAGTTATAGCAGCTATAAACGCACATTCTTTTCACCGGCTTCTTGTTTTTTTTATCTCTTTACTTTTAAAGTTAACAAGAAAAAATTACTGGACAACCACAAAGCAAACATTTTCTGTCCTGAAGAAGTGAGAAAAATTACACACGATTACAAAGCACCGAAACTGGAGACTCCTTCCATAAATGTTATATAGTAGTCTCGTTACAGATCAATAAATCTTATTAAAAAAATATGCAAAACATTTTTTTAAAAATTGCTCCTTATAAAAGAAATCCATGTTAATAAAACCTGTAGCCACGCTACTCTCGGAAAACTAATCCGTACCTCTCGGCCAATCAGAATCCGTAGTCGAACAGTGCTGTGGTTTAAGAGAGATTAGAAGAGACTCCGTTCCTCCGATAGCACAAAGCGTCATGTATCAGGCGTTCCTCTCTGCTGGTCGATGCTATTAAACATATCACGCAACTCTTGGAGATGAACGTTAAAGCTCCGTATCACCAGCAGAACTTCATCCCGTCTTCCCGCTAACTGCCTCCTTCCACCAACACCACCTCACACATAGTCCTCTGTTTCTGCACCGTTTCTGATCTCTGTTAAGATTCCAGCTCTGAAGCTCTGACTCTTAAGTGTGTATAGTTGTTTATAAGGGTATGGGGTAGAATTTAAACAGAAAAGCAAATGTGGCAAATGTGCAAAAGTTGCCTACTATTTAAGACTCCTTTTTATTTAACAGGTTTTTGAATACTTGAAATGAAGATAAAGTCCCGTCGGGGAAACTGAGACCAGTCCCGTGTCCTGTGTGAGTTTGCCTCCGTGTCTGACTCCTGTTTAACGCCTTGAGTTCTCCTGAAACCCCCAGAGTCGAGTTCGTAAAGACTCCCAAAGATAAACGCTGCCAGATTTCGAGATTTTAATTCTAAAATGAGGCCAAAAGGTGTTTATTTTTGTCTAAGTGATTGAAATATGCTAACTGAGGGAAGATTTAATCCACAGGAATCCGACTTCAGTAAACTCTCAAACAGTCCTCAGCAGCCCTGCTGGAGATCAAGGTGTTCATGATGTGGGTGATGATGAAGATGATGATGATGAGATTTTTAAAGGAGGGAAAACCAAAGAAAGAAAACACTGAAAGAGGAAGGAAGGAAAGAAAAATCAACTGTGGGAAAAAGAAAAAAATAAATAAAAGGCAAAAGAAAACAGAGGAAGGAAAAAAGAAAATGTGAATTAGAAAAAAAAATTAAGAAGGAAACCAATAACAATAATAATAATAATAATAATTATATATATTTTTTTAAAGCCAGAATTTTTTTTAAAGTGAAATTCATCAAATGGATGCACTATCTTAAGATCAATACAAAGTAATAAAGAAAGAAGGAAAAGAAAAAAGCAAACAGGAAAGAAAGTGAAATGATGAAATCCAAGTAAAATAATGTTAAAATCTACAAAAAAAAAAACATCAGAAGAGAAAGAACAATAAAGGAGAAAAGAAAATGAAAGAAAGAAAACATGTTTTTTTTTAAAAAGTATAAAGGGAAATGGTAATTTTGCGAATAAAACAAAAAAATTAAAAAACTAAATGGACACCGAAAAATCCATACATACAGTACAATACCAGAGGAGTCAAATCCATTTTAACAAATCTTTTTTTTTTTTATTTGTTGGAGTTCAGGTTAATTTATTTAACATTTTCTAGGTATTTAATAAATAATTTATTAGAGCATTTAGATGATAATGCTTTCAAGTTTTATTTATTTATTTTTAAATAATTTTTAAAGAGTTTTACTTTTTAGAATGACGTGATTATCACTGAGATCCACATGGTGGCACTGTTTTCTCTGTATCACTCTGGTGAAGGAGAATTAGAGCACATCATTGCTTTGGTGTTTGCATTTATTTAATTCCTCTGCGTTTTATTTTGGGATTATGTCCGAGAGCGTGACTCTTGATCGGAGGGCTGTGACGCATTCAGATGGCTGAAGGGAAATATTCGCCACCAAAAGGAACCGAGAGTTCGTATTGTGTGCGTTTGGCATATAAAGAAGGGAAGCTTCTCACATATTTATGTGCTGAGGGATTTCTTTTTGTCATTTGCTCTTTCCCCTGAAGGCTTTAACACGCTTCATAAACTGCGATCTAATCTCTGAGCTCTGCTCTTCATCCACATCCACAGTCTCTGAGCGCCGAGGTTGTGATTCTCACTCAGAGCTGATGATGAGGCAGGAGACATGTTTCTGTTCTCTGAGGAGCGCAGGCTTTATTGTTCTCTTCTTTACTGAAAAGGAACACGAGCACACTTTAGCTCTAGATCTGTAATACACAGCGTATTGTGTGGAATAGTATTCAGGGTTGTGTTTTTGATACTAAAATACATTTGAGTCCTTATTTAAATGGCAGAACACAAAACTGCACTGTTCTGAGTAAATTATCCGTAGCCGCATTTTAATGAGGCTACTAATTTTGTTTTAAAAGGAACCCAATGAGAAAAGTTAACATCTTAAACAGCTAAAATGTCTGCAAAAATTGGCATCAAGTACATAATGAAATTAAATATATAACACACCCCAAAGTTAGCATCAAAAGCATTTAAAAGTTAATATCCCAACTGTTTAAAACATAAAAAAGGTAAGATAAAAGACATGTAAAGTTTAGCATCACAAGGTTTAAACATCTAAAAATTCACAGCAGAAATGTCTAAACATTTTAAATTATTTACGAATTACCATCTAAAACATCTAAATGAAATTTCATGTAAAACATCTAACACTTAAGATCAATAACAAAATTTGACAAAAACATCAAAATCAATCAATTTTAGCAACAAAAATATCTAAACATGTGAGCATGCCAAACATATACCTGTATATGTCTAAATTATAAAAGTTAGCACCTGACATCTCTAAACACTTAAAACAATTACGGCAGACGCTCTCATCCAGGTCAGTGCTTTGAAGTTTCCATCAATAAATAGATCCTCACACTAATTCTCTGGATTACTAACTAGAAGTACCAAAACATGATGATGTGTTCACTTTGTTTTGGTTTCTCCAGTACACACCAAGGACCAATGCTTTATACTGTAGCATCGTTTTGGTTTGTTTTGTTTTTTCTTTAATTGTTGGAGTGAAAATAATAATGACTGTAACTCCGTCAGGCAACTAATGTCGGAATACCATGAGGAAATGCCGATGAAGTGTTCGTCTCTGGCCATGTGTCTGTGGAGGGGAAAAAAATCAGAAGATGAAAAGTGAGTGGCTAAGTAGCTAGCTCGTGTCTACGGTATGAAGTGTGAGGTTAACATAGGTTACTAGCTCATTAATACTAGAGACAAACTCATCTGTGTGTTCATGCTTCTTTGCAGAACCGTAGCAGCACCAATCAGTCATGATCATAAAGCCCTTACAGTTCATACCTACTGGAATGTCATGAGCTCAAATCCCAGAAGCATCAATCCATATGTATTTATACGAGTCTTTGGGTCTCACCCTGCCTCACCTGAGAGTCTGTTTTTGGATAAAGGCAGAAACCTAAAACAAGGCTGATACACAGAGAACACGCATAACCAAACCCCTGTCTGATCATCTGACAATTTGTTAAAAATCTAAAGCCCCTTCCTGCTGTTCTACTGAGCCTCGGTTACAGGTGTTCATCGTGTTTTTCTGTTGCTCTGGTTTTCCTGTCTGAAGCTTCTGCTCAAAAACGGAAAGCATGAAAAATTTGTCGAAACCTCTGTGCCCAAAAATAGCATCCACAACCAGTTTGTATCGCTCAGGGACTGAGAGGAACTGACTTGTTTTTAGACACTTCATAACATTCCAGATTTTCAAAAACTGTAATTGCATACAGGGTGGTATGAAAACAAAAACAGAGTTACTGCAACCTCCCTAAAGTCAATCATTTTCCAACACTAACATGGATTTTATTTTACACATCAGCAATTTGCTAGCAATAATTACAATGATTTCTTTATTAAACATTTATTACAACTTCATTTATATATATTCATTTATAGCCATCTTTAATATTGCAAGTGAGTTCTAGTTTTCATTTAGATTATAGCTGCTGTAAACAGTCATTCCTCTTCCAGCTTGTCTCTTTTCCTTTTTTTAAAATTGAAAAAAAAAAAAAACTTGTGGCTGGAGAGTGTTTTTTTTTTTTTTTTTTTTTGCTTATTAGCTGAGAATCTGCCGTACAACAAGAGGTGTGTTTGTTACTACAAAAACAAAAACTTATTTACTAAAACACCCTCTGACCAATTAGAATCCAGGATCCTGTGCCATAAAACTCTAATTACCATAAATAAATTACGTCAAGTGAATTCAATTAAACTCTTAACGATGCTTCCCTGAAGCTCTTCATTTGACATGTCTTCTTGTCCTACGCTCCCAGTCGCCTCTAATTTGGAAAGTAAATGCCTTGAATCTGGACATCGTTAGCTGTAACCGCCGAAACGCCAACCCGCTTCTCCCATGATGCTGGGGACCGAAGATGACGAAGCTGGGCGAGTTTGTTTGTTTGTTTTTCTCCACCTGAGCCTGGAAATTGTGGTAGTTCCAGTCTCCTGTGGAGCGTGGCAGACCCCCTTTTCATCCCACCTGCCCACCGCTGCACCATGGGAGCCTGTTGCTATGGAGATGTTCCCGGTTCCTGATGACTCGAAAGCTTTGTGTTATGAAATTGCACAGCGGACAACGGGAGAATCGCATCGACAGCACGAGCTGAGCAAGAAAACGGAGCAAATTCTTCTACATGACTCGAAAGTATCCATTCATTCATTTATTTATTTGGAATAATGTATTATTTCCCAGGTATTATAACAGTTTTTTTTCCCCCTATCTCGTCTTCTCCACTCCTCTTCTGATTGCCTGCTTGAGCCTGTTCTATCATTTCTCATGTTTGGTGACCTTTTCTCAGATTCACATCATTTCAGAGCAGACTGGAGAACATTCTGTGATTAAGGTTCAACACCGAGAGCCTTTGTAGAAGAAGCTCTCCTAATGACCGACATTTACTTAAAGCTCGTAATCGAGCTTCTCTCAGAAACTTTGCTTCCATCTCAGAGATGTTTCTATCAGCCATGAAGGTAATCTTGTGTCGCCCCGTTACTATTAACACCCCATTTATTCATTCCAGAATTATTGGCACCCAATAAGAAAATGGGGAGAGAAGATATACAGTTTTAATATGTATGTTTTAAAACAGCGAAATAACACATGTGGTACTCTTAGGTAATTAAGTAACAACAGCACCAACAGCCAGTTGATACGAAAGTCAGCTGTTCTGGAACAGTTTGTACAAGAACAGTATTGTGTCGAGTGCGTTTGTAAAAACCCATCAAGCTCAATGACGAAACGGTCTCTCATGAAGACCTTCCCAGGAAAGCAAGACCAAAACTTAGCTCTGCTGCAGAGGAGGAGTTCATTTAGAGTCACCAGCCTCAGAAATCTCCAATATCACAATATCAACTGTTCAAAGGAGATTATGGTGTATTTTGGATAAACGCCTTCAGTATTGTTTTACAGTAGAGAGAAATAAACATCTGGTGAAAAGACTGTGGAGTTAGAGGGGGTGTACAAACTTTTGACTAGTAGTGTATATATTTTAAAAAGATTTTTTTTTTCCATTTTCATAATGACCAAATTTCAAACAAACCAATCAGATTGTCTCCCCTGTTGTGACCTCATAACCCTCATTTTCCAGTGAAGTTCACAGTTCATCACTTTCTCCAGGCTTTAATAAATCGTTGGACAGTTTTTAATAATCGTTTTATTCCAGTCATTTCAGCAGTGTCCCTAGTTGTTTTCCTTGCTTGATGCAGACCAGTCATTTGACCCTTCTGAAGCACCGTGACATGAGTCTTGTGACGTGACTGTTTAAGGAATGAGAAGCTCCTCACTGCATCAGTTAGGGTTGAGAGAAACATCATCAGCTGTATGTTGTGCATGTTACATACAGCTGATACTACATGTTAATCGCTGCATTTGTGCACGAGTCGCAGTGGGCTGATGGTCTTTCTAGGAATGCTGGATTACGTTCGCGAGGTCTTGCAGGGACGATAAGCCTTTAACCCTTTAAGATGCTAAAATGTGGGTTTGGTGACTGCTGGAGCTCTGCGTAATGTTAATAAATTGCTCTCGGTCGTTAGGAATGTTTGTGTGTGCCTGATAACCCTGTCATATTCCCATGCATTATAAACATCACAGAAGGTTAAATCCATCTAGAATGCAGAATTTTCCCCTGAGAGATTCTGCAATTTTACAGATTAATCCGATTAGATTTCGATTTCTGTTTGTCTAACCGTGTCGAGAGCTTTCATCTGATTACCAAACAATTAACGAGTCTCCGGTAAGCGCTTCATCCTATTCAGCGTGGCTAAGAATCCATTTGAAGACCGTCCTGGGAGCACTAGTGGTGCACGATGTGGGAGTGCATCCTAGATGTAACGACAGTGTTCACACGTGGGCGTATTTCAGTGTGTGTTCCACCTCCCACTACGTTGGTGGACTGTAGGAGTAAACCTGAGACTGTGGAGGAAACCTACACGGACACCACGAGAACATGAGCATCTCCACTCAGTCAATCTCCAGACCCTGGAGCTCTTTTTCTTTTCTTTTCTTTTCTTTACTTTTCTTTTTGTTGTAGTTGAGTTCTTGTCAGAGAATAACAGCATGTTTCGTAAGCCATCTCGTATTCGACAGTGAGATTTCTCCGAGTCCTCAGCACGCCTCAAACCCAGACATGATCGTCTCCAAGCAGTTATTATTAAACATGCTTTAATTGCACAGCGGATTCATGATTATGAGAACACCATGTTGCACATTCCAGTTACAGCTGTGCTCACAAGTTTGCACACCTTGGGAGATGTTGCACGATGTGGACCATTTTTTATAAAGAAAACCTGAGTTAAATTTCTCATAATTATAATATCTTATATCTTATTATAGGACTCAAGTTCATATGCAAGACATAACAGAATGACACAATCCTCAAAACAAAAGATGATGAAGAAAATGAGGAAATAATCCCTTTTCAAAAGTTTTCATATCTTTCAGTTCTTACTATCATGCATGGCTCCCTTTAGCATCTACGATGGCATACGGTCTTTTGTAATTTCATAATAATAATCAATTTCAAAATTGCTCCCAACTTTGTGGGAACAGTTTCTGGACGTCCGCTTTCCGTGTCAACATGAACTGGAGCGGAGACTGCGAGCCACGCCTTCTCGTCTGACCTCACAGATGCTCTTCTGGAAGAACGGTCAAAGGATTCCCAGAAACACACTCCTAAGCCTTGTGGAAAGCCGTCCCAGAGGAGATGATGGCTGCAAAGGGGGCGGAGCCAACATCATATTAAACCCTATGGATTAGGAAGTGGATGTTACTCAAGTTCATATGCATGTGAAGGAAGGCGAGCGGATACTTTTGGTAATATCGTGTATTGTAATAATGGTGCATGAGGTCTTTAATTCTCACAAATGTTTTTTTTTTAATATCCTTTTCCCGCTTTGTAAAGTTCAACTACCTTACTGCTCAGGTCCATTGGCAGCGCTTTTCTCCCCATGGTGCCGTATCCATCCACGTCAGTGCATCACGTCATCACTGACTATTTCTGCACAGACACTAATTACAACTCTAATGAGTCACAGGTGTGGAAACGTTACTTTAATAGCCATTTAAACCTGTGTGTGTCAACCTGTGTGCTCAAGGATGTGTAAACTTTCGATCAGGTTTGTAATGTAATGTTTAAAAATGTTTCAGGGCAAACTGAATATAGAAGTACAAGAATTTGGATGTGTGTGTGTGTGTGTGTGTGTGTGTGTGTTTTATATGTCAGGACATAATGGAGCAGTTCTGCTAGTTTTATTGGTCGAGGCAGAGGAAGCCTGTTGCTTAATAAAGGTCAGCAATCTGTTCTAAACACACGTTACTAATTCACCAGCTTGGATTTCTCACTCCTGCAGGATCTTGTGTGTGTGTGTCTGTGTGTGTGTTTTTGTACGTTAATGATTCTAACAGCAATTTGTCATGTGATTGATATTTTTTGTCCAGAAGCTTTAAAGCGACGTTTTTTGATTAAACAGGCTTATCTGAAATGTCAATGGATCCCTCGGGTCTGGGACGACTTCCCGTGTCGTTCCCTGAGTAACAGCAGAGATATTTGTGGCTACACGGACATAAAGAGACAGTAGCACCCTTTTAAACTCATTTACCATTTAACAAGGCATTCAGAGTTATGAATTCTTTCTCTTTTGAAGTTTTAGGATCGAAAAAAATCATATGTTCGAGTAAAAATCATGTTAAAAATCAGGCGGCTCGGGCCTCGCTGCTGAACATGCGGCGAGTGGAACACCCGATCCTTTGGGGAACGATTAACGGAGGAGTTCCTGGGAGGCCAGCGTTTCAGACCTGAATCAGACCGGCAGTCCTCTCATGGCTTTGGTGTACTGAGAAAACGTTCTACCTTGATGGTGGCTTTGACTCGAACACCCATCATATATATATATATATATATATATAGTTTTACCCTTACTGGTTTCTGACTTCTGTTTATTTTAGACACTCTGTATATAAGAACTTGATAGGCAGATGATCTCTGTCTAGGGGATTGTTTTTGAAAACAAAAAAATCCATGAAATTGAAAAAGCTTCACTTCACTTCAAATTTTCCTGCATGACACATTAAATATGTTTATACAAACAGTCGTTGTGTAGGAACATATTGATTTTTGAAACCCACCCTGCGATGTTTGATTCCCTTTACCCACAGAAAGGTTATATTTCTTCTTCATTTATTGAAGAACCATCAGCTTTATAGAAGTTCTGTTTCTAGCTGCAGTGAGCACTGGAATATCTGTGAAGTTACAAGACATTCAACTAGCTGTCGTTGGGTATCAGAGGAATGCAGGCGCGGCGTAATTGCAGTTACTGTGAAGACGTTTATTTAAAACAAAAAAAGGCTGTAAAACTAAACCGGAACGGCAGCTTTAACAGGGAGGCCGCGATCAGCACCAGATACGCTTTCACCAAAACCAGCCAAGGACAAGACTGTTGATCCACTGACCAATCAAAAGAAACTAGACTCGGTGCAGTGCATACTGGGAAATGAAGTCTGGAAATGTTCATAAACATAAAAGCTCAGACAGACTCTATAATTAAAAAAGTTAATGTTATTGATGAAAGAATCAGTGAATACAAACCATGTATGTGCCTCCACAGACCAGCACTGACCAACCACCAAACCAGACATGCTGAACGATGCTGCAGGCAACAGAAGATTCTCCATGGCTTCTCCAGACCCTTTCGTGGTCCTGGCCTCGGGCTGATGCAGACGGCTTGTCTCCGAGCTCTTGTGACTGCCGTTGCTCCACAGTCAGGACTAACGGCAGTCCTACAGTCTGCCTGAGCCTTCAATAAGAAACTGGACTCTACATTAACTTAAAGACTTCCAATTTTATACTTTAGTTATATACAAGTTTTATAACTTCCAGCCTGCAGTATGACAGCAGATCAATCTCTTCTCTCTCTCTCTCTCTCTCTCTCTCTCACTCACTCATCATCTATTCCGCTTAATCCTGTATTCAGGGTCACGAGGGCCTGGAGCCTACCCCAGGAGACTTAGGGCACAAGGCGCCAATCCATCACAGGGCACAGACACACACACACATACACACACACACACTCATTCACACACTACGGCCAATTTGGCAACGCCAATTAGTCTAATCTGCATGTTTTTGGACTGTGGGAAGAAACCGGAGTACCTGGAGGAAACCCACCAAGCACGGAGAGAACATGCACACTCCATGCACACAGAGACGGGAATCGAACCCTGGAGGTGCAAGGCAACAGTGCTAACCACTACGCCACCGTGCCGCCAGATCAATCCCTGCTATCCGTTCACCCAAATGAGGATGGGTTCCCCATTGAATCTGGTTCCTCTCAAGGTTTGTCCCTATTGATGTCCAGGGGAGTTTTTTCTTGCCACGGTCACCCTGGGCTTGATCATAAGGGACAGTCTGATCATTTTGATTAATTTACATTTTTCTTTTGATTCTGCATATCTTCTTTGTGACAATGACAATTGTTAAAAACGCTATACAAATAAAATGCTATTGAAATTGAATTGTTTCTGATTATTTGCTCATTTGGGCTGGAGGTCATTTTGTAGGACTCTGGGAGTGCTCATCATGTTCCTCCTCGCACAAAGGAACACATACTGGTCCTTCTGTGGACCTTCTGCGGCCCTGAGGAACTGCCTGTCTCCTGGAGGCTCCTCCATGCTCGTGAGTCTGTGCTGGGGGACACAGCAAACCTTCAGGGAACAGCAGGTATTGATGTGTCATCCTGGAGGAGCTGGGCTGCCTGTACAGCCTCTGTAGGGTCCAGGTAGCGCCTACCGATAGTGACCCTGACCCTGGCCGAATGCAAAACGAGTGAAAGAAAAGATGAGGTTGCCCCTCTGGGCCATCTATTGTTAATGTCATTAACACCAAAGCAGCTGAAACTGATTAACAATCCACTCGACTCCTTAACTGATCAGATCAATATCAAAGAAGTTTAATTGACTTGATGCGATACTCTGATGAAAAAGTCTTACATTTGTTTGAGCACTGTGTATATCACGCATTCAAAAGGCGATTCAGATCCAAGCCGAAAAATAACATTGCGTTCAGGCGACCCTAAAACACGTGAACGTAGCTTTAGTTTTGTGAGAGGTGTTGAAGGTTGGCGTCGGGGAAAAGAGCACAGATTGCGTAGTGAATACGTCATATTATGGAGAAGCCATTTTACCAGACTGGCGCTATAAATCTCTTTAGCAAATAAAGTCCAACGTTGCAATAAGAAAGCACACAGTGTGTTTGAGACGTTCTTAAAGGTTAAGACGAGCTGTAATTGAGTGTCTGATGCAAGTCTTGCATTCTGTGTGTACATATCAAACAGCCTCTGTGCTTTACAGTGTGCGATTTTTATCAGGGTAACGATGCAGCAGAGAAATCTCCTTAATTGGGAAAGAATTCCTTAGGTCCTGAGTTCACATCGGTGGTCCTGGATCACTAAAAAAACGTGTTTAAGTGAGTGCTGACAAGGTCGAGCAAATCTCACAATCATAAGACTGTTCAAATATACTGTATCATCTACATAAATAACAGAAAGGTTTTGTCTGTACATGGGTCAGAACTCGTTCTTTCAATGATATCTTTACGTTTCATACGCTGGAGGACCAGAAACCTGTCTCTAGTCTCTGTCTGTATGTCCGTATGTCTGTCCAGCCAGATCTTTTGTCACAGCATCACGCTAAAGCCTCTTGAAAGAATTGAATGAAACTTTGCCGGTCTTTAGATATCGGCCTGATGTTAAACCTGCACCTGCAGCCAAACCAAAATGTTCAGTTGACGTGAGGTTATGAACAGTTTCGTTCCAGATCATAAACCGGACGCTTTGACGACGTTCTGCGCATGTGTCCAACTGTGGGCGCGTCTTAAATCGATCGCTGGACAGAATTTATCGAAACCTTTGCAGTCCTTAGATATCTGCCTGGAGTTTAACCTGCAAACCAAAATGTTGAGTCAAAGCGATGCTACGGATTAGAAGTGTGTATGTAATTGTATCATATTTTCATCAGCTTGATACACCATGATACACAGCAGCCCTATAAGGCACACAGTGTGACGTTGCCGCCGACTCCTTGGTATTCCATGTACATCAGATATCCAAATTAATTGCACACCCTGGCTAGTGTCTAAGTGAATGCTGCCAGTGGTTTGTGACTCGTCTTTAGAAATCTAATCACACAGCAACTCTTCCTGAGCCGTAGGTGGTGGTTCGGCCACGAAATTTAATAGAACTTGTTCCAGGCTTTCATCGTGTTCACCCACTCAGAATAAAGCATATAATCCTCAATACAGTACACCAGGTACAAAATGTACATGCTTTTCTTTCCTTTATACTGTAGGTGTTACTACACAGGAAAAGATCTGAAGATGTGAATAAAAAGTGTGATGTGTAATATGTGTGTGTGTGTGTGTACCATTATTCCAGGACTTAAACAAGCTGAATATTAAAGAAAGAAAGAAAGAAAGAAAGAAAGCAAGATAGTGGTGTCTGTGTGTGTGTGTGTGTGTGTGTGTGTGTGTGTGTGTGGTGTCTGTGTGCTGCAGGTCAGAGGCGTTTGCATATTTTCCTTTTGTTATTTATAGACGGTTCGTTCGGTAAAGGATTATTATTTACAGAGCGCTCTGGGTGTTGTGTTACGCTGAAAATCTTGATATATTGTAATTAGCGTGCAGTCTTTTTTCATAAAAAAAAACATGCAAAAAAAGTTCTAACTCCAGCCTTTTGATCTTTTTGCACATAGATTTTAGTTTCTCCGCTAGAGAAGGCCGTCGCTGTGTGTTTGACGTGGATTGCGCTTGTTGATGCACCTTTCAGCGTTTTACCGCTCTCCTGTTTTGAGCTTACACAACAAATGATGCCGGATTTCTCCAAAATGAGGCACAAGTGAGCCGTACTCAGAGACAGCCCGAGCGCGCTTCATTTCAGGTTCATTTTATGGTCCACTTGAAAAACCACTTGAAAGTGGTCTCATTTATGCTTCGGGTGATTTGTTTGCTGTTAAATAGCCGCCTGTCTCTGCATCGCTGAGGTTTTGGGTCACAACGTAGATATACATCAAGTGAACATAATGCTCTAATGGCCACCCATGCGGCCATGTGATGGAGACGTTGGCGATGGTTGGACCAGCAATTACGCTACTGAGGTTAAGCGTGTTAGATTATCATCGTTGTCAGAGACGAGAAAATTGCAGGTTTGCGTTAACAGCTGCTGCACCCATGAATATTTCTGGATGTTTGTAGGATTTCACTGTAATTCTGAGTCAATTTCGAAAAGCATGTGTAACAATTCAGTGTCACACAGATGCCATGGTGTGAATGACGAGCGCTCTGAAAGCTCATCAATTAGCACAACGTCCAGGAAGCAGTCCAGACCGGGCTCACTGTTGATTCGCCGTTTATCGTCAAGGTCATTTTCAAGTTGACATTAACGCGACTATGAACATTCAGCCTGTTTATACTGTACACTGTTGTTTTTTTTTTCTTTTTGAATGAACCCTCGTCATGCTGCTACACGACATCGCTTACTTTGCCACTCATTACATTAAAGAGCAGCAGATTATTTTTAGCTTTAACATTTTAACTCTTTTTCCCGTCATTGACCGGCACTTACACTTGTATAATATAATGTTCAAAAGTTACATGTGATATCCATAAGCAGCAGAGCTGAAGGTTTAAACTGAAGAATTCAATGTCTTTAAATGGAGCATTTGTACAACATGCCACCTTCGCCACCAGCCAGTTTGTGAAACTTCAGTAAGTGATATATTTTAGTAAAATGGAAGCTTCAAAGAGCCACGGAGGAGAAGACCCTGCAAGCGCTTAGAGCGGGGGGCCGCCCAGGGCTCACGCATGCGGCGCATGAAAATGGTTGAATCTCTCACTTAAAAGTTCCAAACCGCTTCTGGAAGCAACATCAGAACAATGACTGAGTGTCAGGAGCTTCGTGAAATGAGTTTCCATCACCGAGCAGCTGCACACAAATCGACGTTGAATATGAGTGATGCCACGTGTCAGCTGGAGTGGTGTAAAACACGCTGTGTTCTCTGGAGTGATGAATCACGGTCCACAAGCTGGCAGGCTGATGGATGAATCTGGGTTTGACAAACGCCAGGAGAACACTACCTACCTGGAGGGATGATATAATGATACGGGGCTGTTCTTCAGGCTTTGGGTCGCTTACATAGAGTCATGGATGATCTTAATGCTACAGTATACAAAGACATTTTACAAGACAAGCCTTTGTATCAACAGTTTGGTGTCCTGCTATAGTGTGACGGAGACTGGAACTCAGGACTGCACGGGGACGTGGCGATAAATCCCAGCCCAGCTCCTGTAATGTGCAAGTGGTGCTGGTGAACGATTGGGTGTACAGTTCACACACACAGATGCGTCTCTTTCCTCCTCAAGTCGGCATCGTCATTCACGGACATGCGGCCTCCTTTAAATCACTGCACAGTTCAAATGACTAAGACTTAGACTAATGACTAAGAGTCTCATTACCGTACTGTGAGTGAAGTTTTCTGTAAATGTCGATCGCTTTTGAGAATTCATTCACCAGACATTTCATCACAAGTCCCTGTTTGACTTGAACAACCCTCGTGAGCGTTTATTGTAGCAACTAGCTTTAGGTTTTGTTTTAGTTTTTTTCTTATTATTGAAGAAAAAATCAACTATTTTTTTCCATCCATTTTTTTAAAACTAATATTTTAATCATTTTACAAAGATGTAAGTCTTTGTATCAGCAGTCCTGTTATATTATGACTGGAGGCTGGACCTCTTGTTCTGTGGTTTGGGGTCCTGACCTCAACCCTACCGAACACCTTTGGGATGAACTGAAGTGAACTGAACTGAAATGATTGTCAGCCAAAACTCTTCGTCCATCACCAGTACCTGACCTGACACCTGCTCTTTTAAAAACTCATTTAAAAACACTCCTAGATCTTGTTCAAAGCCTTCCCTGAACACTAGAGGCGACGCTATAGTACAGTAAGACCCAAGGGCTGACTTCAGACCAAACATGATTGCATTAATTGCGTGAGTTCTGAGCTTTTGTGGTTATTTACAGACAGTTCGTCCAGTAAAGGGCGAAATTATTTAAGGAGCAGTCTGGTGGTTATGCTGCACAGAAGTCCTTGCCGTCTAGCCTTTGTGTTCTCTACAGCCTGTCTGGACGCTTGAGTAAAAGCCGAACATCTCTCTAATGTATTAATTCCACCCCCAGCCCGGGATTTTTCATGTGTATGCTTTTCATTAGATGAGGTCGTCACCGTGTGACATTGTTTTCTGGCATGCTTAGGTGGATCATTTGCGATTAACTGAACACAAGACATGATGTCTGATTCCACTACAATGGCCCAGACGGGAACTGTACTCTGCAGTCTGCTTCATTTGGACTTCAATTTGTGCGGTTGTGTCTAGTGAAAACAAAGATCTGCTTTTGTTTTGGTTTCTAAACAGCTTTTCTATTTGCTGTTTTCTCAAATGGCTGCCTTGAGACACCCTGAACAGTGGAAGCAATTATAGAGTATACAGTATATTGGCTCCCGTGGTTGTGGAATAGGACGTCTGACAAACTCATGTAGGTGTGACAGTTAGGCGCCTACACAGACATGCAAAAAGTAAATAGACGCTCATAGTCTTCACTTGAATTTGTGACACTTTTGAGCGAGTAAGGTTTAGCTATTAATAAATTATTAAGCCTTTGTTGAGTTTTCCTTTAGTGGCTTTAAGAGCAACATCTAATGAGAGGGTTGTTCTTCTCAACAGATCTTTGAAGAGGCCCAAGTCAACCAGCTCGTGACTCTGTTAAGTGTTTTCCTTTTTTCTTTTCTTTTTTTTAAAGACTGAGCTATAATACTTTTAACAGTAGAAAGCAATATTTCAAGGCTCTTGGCAATTTGTCTCCAGTGACGGTCCATCCTCCAGGCTGACCTTTGAAAATCAGACGTTTCTTTGAAATTGTAGCCCCTTGGCTGATAGACGGCTCTAATTCAATCTGAAAAGAAGGAAACAAATAATAGGAGGAATAACGATAATAGTGGGAACAAATTTTAGTGCAAACATACAGTACAGAGCAAAAGTTTGGACACACCTTCTCATTCAAAGAGGTTGAATTTGTATTATGGCAAGAAAAAAGCAGCTAAGTGAAGAAAAACGAGTGGCATCATTACTTTAAGAAATGAAGGTCAGTCAGTCGGAAAAACTGGGAAAACTTTGAAAGTGTCCCCAAATGCAGTCACAAAAAGCATCAAGCGCTACAAAGAAACTGGCTCACATGCGGACCGGACCAGGAAAGGAAGACCGAGAGTCGCCTCTGCTGCGGAGGATAAGTTCATCCGAGTCACCAGCCTCAGAAATCGCAGGTTAACAGCAGCTCAGATCAGAGAGCAGGTCAATGCCACACAGAGTTCTAGCAGCAGACACGTCTCTAGAACAACTGTTAAGAGGAGACTGTGTGAATCAGGCCTTCATGGTAGAAGATCTGCTAGGAAACCACTGCTAAGGACAGGCAACAAGCAGAAGAGACGCGTTTGGGCTAAAGAACACAATAAAGAACACAAGAAAGAACACAGGAAAGAAAACTCGCTGAATGAGAAGGGGTGTCCAAACTTTTGCTCTGTACTATATTTTTTTTCATTCTTTCATGGTCTATACCGCTTTATCCTGTGTATACACACACACACACACACACACACACACACACACACACACATTACTGAACTGTGGGAGGAAACCGGGGTACCCAGAGGAAACCCACCAAGAACGGGGGGAACATGCAAACTCCACAGTGGTAACCACTAAGCCACCCCTGTTCAATCAAACTGGGACTTTTGATTGAGCAGAATAACAGAACTCAGGTCTGAGAGTAAAAACTTTATTTCTCTATATAATCCCCTGCTACACTAATGCACTAATTCTTGGATAGCATCAAGGTAGAACGTGTTCTCAGTACCCTGGACAATTGATCGGACTGCCTGTCTGATTCACAGGAACTCCTTTAATGTTTGCATGTGGAAATATCTTGGCGCGAGGTCAGGACTGTACGGGGGATGAGGCAATGACTCCCAGCCGAGTTCCTGTAATGTGCAAGTGATGTTGGTGAATGATTGTGTGTACAGTTCTCACAGACAGATGCGTCTCTTTCTTCCTCAAGTTGATGAAAAGTTATCAGTCGAATTTTATTTAAAGAATCAAACGATGCACAAAGCGTTTATTGTAGCAACTAGCTTTAGGTTTTGTTTGGGGTTTTTTTCTCATTGTTGAACAAACATCTTGTAATTTGGACCATTTCTTATTTTATAATATTTTTCTCAAAACAACAGATTTAGATCAATATACAACTGATACCCACAGCAAATATTTAAACACAAACAATATTCTGTTAATATGAAAGCTTGACCGTGGAAAAGGGCAAAACAGTCCTATGAAAGATAACATAAAAGAAAGAAAGAAAGAAAGAAAGAAAGAAAGAAAAAGTCAGGACTAGGGTCTTGATTAGTGGAGGGCGCAAACAAAATTAAACTTTTAAATACTCTCCTGTAAATATCCATTTATCAGGTGATTGCGCATCATTACTACTAGTATAGAATAAAGTCATTTGAGAATCACATGGTCCGATCACATGAGCCCAAATATTTAACAACTATATTGATTCGCTAAGAACAAAAGTGGGAGGGTTCGGGGTGCACAGTTATGCGTCCCAAGGATGATTTGAAAAGATCCAATCAGAGCTCAGCCTCAGATCACATGCTTTTCAAAAACAGACGTGCTACATAGACACTCGTTTGTCCGGCGCCCCACGTACACGAATACAAATGAACGTAATACAGTTTAGATTTTTTTTATTGCAAATAAATATTATTAAGAAATACAGCGGAATATTGTGACTAAATGACTTTATTTCACTATTAAAATAAATAATTACTATGTTAAATAATTACATGTTAAAGTGGCATTCTTCTCTGCCTAACTTTAAGGGGGGTGGGGGGGGGCGCCCCTGCGCCCCTGCGCCCCTGCGCCCCATATTGACCGGCCGCCACTGGTCTTGATGGTTCAAGTAAATCCCACATAGAAATTTCCCCGCTGTGGGACGAATGAAGGGATATCTTATCTTATCTTATCTTATCTTATCTTATCTCATAGGGGCCCATGTCAGCCAGAAATGTACAGATTTGGTCTGAAAGTCAGATGCAAGTTTTTCCAAAGAGTTGGGAAAAGTTAGGGTTGGGATTAGGGTTAGCGACTTGACGTAAACACATCTTCAGAGTTGGTACACAAGATGACATTTCTGCCCAGATAAGTGATGAAATTTGGTAAACAATTCAAATGAGAAGGAAAATCTTTGTGTCACAATTTAACAGGTATATATAATTGGAGATGAATTAAATATTCTAGACAATATTTTCTGAACCAATTCATGTACCTCATACCAAAAAGGTAAAATTTTCTTATAGTCCCAGAATAGATGCATCAATGTTCCTGTTTCTGGGGTACATTTAAAACACAGTTGAGATACATTTGGGAACATTTTATGGAGGCGTGCAGGGTTCAGATATGTTCTGTATATGATTTTAAAGTTCAGAAATTACATCACAAGTCCCATTTTGACTCAAACACCCCTCGCGATGAGGCGACGATACACAAAAATCGTTTATTGTAACAACTAGCGTTTGGTTTTCCTCATCACTGAACAAATCCTGTAAATTGGAAGTTTTTTGATTATATTTTCATATATCTTTTAACAACACCAAAACATGTTGCATTTAAAACAATTACATTTAAAACACGTTAGAAATACATTTGGCTACATTTTAAAGAGTCGGGGTTTTTGAAAGTTTTGTTCATGAAAATGATCCTTAAACAAACAGCGTGATATACTATAAGCATTACGGTAGCCGCTGAGCTCTGGCGCCATTTTTTTGCGTTTCTCTTATACAGGGCGCATTACGGTACTTTGCGTCGCGCTCGTGTTGGATTGTCGCTTGTCGAACTGCTGCGATGTGTGTGTGAGAGAGAGAGAGAGAGAGAGTGTGTGTGTGTAAGTGAGTGAGTGAGTGTGCGAGTGTGTGTGTGTGTGTGAGAGAGAGAGAGAGAGAGATTTCCCCAGAACGAAAACAACTCGGGATTGTGTTGTGTTTATTTCGTGTCTAAAAAAAGTACAAGGTAAGCGGTGTGTGTGTGTGTGTGTGTGTGTGTGTGTGTGTGTGTGTGTTGGTGTTGGTGTTTGGAAATCATGCTGCGGTGCTTCGTGGTTCCTGTTTAATAAATGGGAAAAGTGGTAACAAATCGGACTTCTTGCTCGCGGTGTTGCCGCACATGTCGTACACGGTGCTACTCTGTAACGATCCGCGTCTCCTTTGATGTTTCTGTTAGAGACACATAAGTTGCACTGATAGTTAAGTTACATTGTACAGCCTGGCACAACTTGCACATCAGGTAAGATTATCGAAACAACATTTTAATAATAAAAAATAACAATAATTAATGCATTAATTAATTCATTTGCATTTTTAATCATGCCTTTTATTCTACTGAAAAATCCTCTAAGTCCATGTTAGTGAAGAGCACTCTGTTTTAAATCTAATTAGGTATACTTAGGATATTAAAAATGTATTAGTTGTTCACATTCCTGATGTATTTTTGAATGAATTCCAACTACAGGATTAGAAACAGAATGGTCAGGAATGCATCTGTCTAATCTCATCTGTATTCGCCGCCCAGGTTTGGCAATTCAGTATCCGTAATGTAATCGGATTTCGTAATCAGACTTTACGGTTGACCTTGTGTTCTCTGGAGCATCGTTTGTCTCTGACGTTCACGTGTGAGGTCCGTCTGGAGTCAATGACGCACCTCCAGCATCAGGAGTACAGCATTAGATCAGACATACAGAAAATCGGATCGGCGTTAAGGACTTTTCGGACGGCATTAGTTTCCCGGAAAAAGCGCCCGCTGCCAGATGACATGCAGGAAAGGGCGTGGCTTTTACGATACCTAGAACAAACAAAATTCCATGCATTTTATCCATACCTTATTTCTATGCCAAACAGTTTCAAACGGATGGACGTGGCTATGTCTGGTCACATGACCTTAAGATATTCAGTGGTGGCCGAAAGTATCTATAATACACAGCATCCTGTATGGCGTCTTGATGATGTCCCTGTGCACGAACCAGGTGATGTCACTAATTAGTTCTGGAGAGTTGAGCTCATTACAATCAGCTGGTTTAATTAATTCTGGTTTATTTAAGGGATGGAACAAATAAACATGCAGCTTCGAGGAGTCATCCTCAAACTAGACAAATTTCGGTGTGTGATCTTTTTAGGAAGCAATCAAGCAGGCACGGAGGGACTGTGTGAGTGAGTACTGCAGACGTCTGTCTGACTCTGAGCTCAGCCGAATCCAGCAGGTTTTGACGATTAAAGTACTTTGTGCTCAATATTGAATTTGTGTAACAATTTAATTGCATAAAATAAAATAAATTGTTCTTATCATGCATGATCGTCATCATAAAAAAAAAAGAAAAATAAGAATGTCTTAATACTTTTGTATGTCCGCTGTAGCATGTGGTAGGAACTTTACATTTCTCCAATACATTATTATGTATTTATCGTTTGTTGGATTTCTCCTGTGCGACTTGATCTTCGTTACTCTAGGCGTTTAGAGAGGATGTATACCAGCTGCTCTTATTACAGCTCATTTTATACAGAGTAAAGAAGCTGTCGAGGCATGTGCCTGCATGTTTGTAATAAAACAATGACTAATATCACGTATGCTTGTGTTCGGATGGAAATAAGATCCTGGAGATTCTGTGGTAATAACGGAATCGTCCCGCCTCCTCGTGTTAAACAAATCCCGTCTTGATGGAGCTTTAAATGAAAGCCAGCGTTTAAGAGTGATGTGAATTATAGCCAAATTTTGGTGTTTAGTCCTTCAGTAATTTGTGTTTAGTAATTTATTAATAAAAATTAGTAAATTTTTTTTTTTTTTTTTTAAGTTGTTCGATCTGTCAAATCGGTCATTTCTAGTCTTATTTTGGTTAAACACTGGTTGTGTGTTTATATAAAAAATAAATGCTGGTTGAGGTGTGTTTAGGACTGGAGGAAATCTGCTTGAAAAAAAAAATCTTTTCCCAGTTGGCCAGAAAAAGACATTCACAAATCCCTTGTTGAACCCGACTGTCTCGCGAGTGGTGCAAAAAAAACACTTTCGAGATTGTAAATTAGAATCCTACTCCAGGTCGCTGTAGCTAGCAGCTTGTGCAGGGAGGTGTGTGTGTATGGGGGTGTGTATACATGCTTTATTCCCACCCCTTAATGGTGTGTGTGCAGCCGTTCAAAAAGCTCACATCTCGGAGGAAGAACATGGAAGTCTTCGCTCTCCCTGCTGAATTTTCTGTACAAAAAAAACACAAACGCGCCGATCAGTTCCCTGGAGAAAGTTCGTCACCTTGCACAGTTCTGAGGAAAATGTAAAAGTTAATGTTTCGTCAATGTTGCAAAAGTGTGTATTTTTTGATTTTACTTATAGAAAACAAAGAAAATCAGAATCACCAAGTCAGAAAAAAACGAACAACTTAAACTGAAATTTCTGTTGTTTTGCAAGGTTGCAATCGGTGCAAAGTGGAACACTTGAATAGATCACTTTAAACACAAGCACCTGGGAAAAATATATGACAAACGTCACCTGGGCATCAAGAACATTTTGTCCATCAGTGGTTCGAATGTCCAGAACGGAAACGTTCTGCAGCGCTACAGCTCTGTCGTTTGGCTTAATAAACAACCAGCTAACCAACCTGGGAAAGAAACGTTTGGATTCACGTCCTGCAGTTGAGTTGATTGAGAACTGATTCTGAGAGTGTCCGAGTGCGACCGCTGTGTTCTGTCTAAAGAGGGTTTTGTTCAAATCCTTTAAACTCTATGCATGTGAAAGAACCCTCTGTTGTTTGACGGTCACAGCGATAGCAGGAATTTGGGAACATTTGGAAACTTGATGAATTATTTACTCCCTCGGCTGAGGTCGGGTTTGTGCCTGGACGTGGCCCTGAACGTGAGACAGGCCGTGACGTCATTCCTGCTTCTCAATCCTCTCAGTTAGTCCCTGCGTGGTCCATTATTCTTAAAAGTAATCCCTTTTTTGGTTCAGATAATCATCAGGATTATGAATCCTGAGCACTGGTTTCAAAATAAACATTCCCTTCTTGAGAAGTCTTGAAGACTACTGTTTTAAAAATAACACTTGTCGGTGGTGTAATTGCAGTTTCTATGGTAATCCTTATTGCTCAATTAACTCTGTGACCATGAATAGAGAATGGAAGCTCTGGACTTTGCTGTGGCTAAAAGTGAGGCGGGGGAATTTTGTATTTATTTATTTTTTTGTTACAGAAAGAAAACAAAAGTACACGCTTTCCTGTGCCCCTCGGTTTCGGTCGCTGGTTTGGAAGAGCACAAGGCCACCGTTTGGCTTCAGGTCAGATTTATTTCCTGCGCTGACAATGGCTGGAAATGAGCCTGTAACCTAGCTGTAACTATGTAGTTATATTTAAAGTGAGTCTGGCTTGATTTGAATCGAAACCCTTCCGTCATCGGCACGGAGCAGCAGCGGGTTGTAAATCACTCGGCTTTGTGTCGGGCAGAACGCCAGGGAGCGCGACACGGGAACTCACAGTCGCTCTGTCTCTGGAGCAAAGAACCGAACAACAAGGAGAATGAAGTCCAGCGTGTGGTTTTTTGTGTCATAATTTCAGTACCCGAGGATTGACAGTTCGCCTCGTTATTTCCATTGAGTCATTCCCCTGAAATGTCGGCGGTGACGAATGTTAGCGCGCGGGTTAATCAGAGCCTCATTTGACGTGTAGGCTAGCTGTGAAAATCAGAGAAAACCAGATCTAGATTTTTTTTTCCCACGTTATTATTATTTTTTTTGCTTTGTTTGTTTTTTTCCTCAAAGAACTTGACGCTCCGATGAGAAGACTTTGCCTGCAGGTGAACAGACTCTGTCATGGCTTGTCTCTTCATGCGTTTGAGTTTTACATGAGCTGTAGTGACGACTGTTTGCACGGTGATGTGTGACATAAAGTGTGGTTTAAAAAGCGGACAAACTTTCACCTCTAGGGGGCAGCAAGAGGGGAAAACGACACAGAAACATCGTTTACTGCGATAGAACGAATCATTGAAGAAGAAACAGGGTTACTTCATGAGCTTTTAACTCGGAAGAACAAATCATTATCGTAACATATGGCTGAATTCAGATTTCTTGATTCTGATTGGTTGGAAAGAAATGTTGATTAGTTTTCCTAGGACAGGAGCTCTGACAGTCGTGTAGCTACAAATCACAAGTTTACATGCGTTAACTCGGGCGTTCTATCACTTTTATATTAACAACTCATTCATTAGTGCAGTGTGATTTAATCAGGTTTTATTAGAATTTTAATTTTTTAATTCAGAATCGATTCACACTTTTGAAATTATATTGATAAACTTGAGAACATTTAGATGCTTTAAAATGACAAATTATTTAAAATACAATGCAGTTTGACAGTAAATACAAACAGTTTCCATCTTCCAAGAATAATAATAATGCAATAATGCTGCCTTTTGCTTTGAGTTTATGGCTGGTTGGTGCAAAATACTGGACTGGAGTGTGAATAAAATAAAATAAAAAAAGCTTTGTACAAGACTCGACATTCAAGCATTCAACAATAGAAGTTACATAGAATTTCAGTAATAAAAAATGATTATTAGATACTTTAAGTAGTTTTTAACACTTTAAAACCTGTAAGAAATATAGCTGACAGTTATAGATGGGGGGGACTAATTGATTAATTTTATAACTGATTGAATATCATCTAGGGCTGGAACGATTCCTCGAGTAAATCGAGTAATTCGATTACAAAAAATGATCGAGGCAAAATCTTCTGCCTCAAAGCTTCATTTAATTAATTTTAAAAGCTTGCGTTTTTGTTTTTGCGCAATTATTTGTTGACAGCACGCTTTTGACACAGCGCGCTTCCGGGTGCAAGCCGCCAGTAAACACCAACGAAGAAGAAGCGCTTAGTTTTTTTTTATCCTTAAAGTCATTTGAAATACCTTTTTTTCTTTTGCATCCGAGAAAAAGTTTTTAAAATAAGAATGTATGGTGCTGTAATGCACTTAATTAATCTCAGTCAACTTTAATACCCCTCTCTCACCTACGCGGTTTCGCGCGGTGGCCGGAAGTTCGGTTCTTCATGATTCATTGCGAGTTTTGGTGCTGCGATTACGTTTCCATCTTTCTGCGCGAAAAATGTAATGTGTTTAAACCGCCTTAAAAACATGTTTAAACATGTTTCATTTTTTTGGCCGACCTTGCAGAACTTTGCGTAACGTCGGCGGGCGTCGCGGCGTCTCACGGTGCCTAACACCGAATCTCACTGCGAGTCAAACCGCATAGGTGAGACAGGGGTATAAGCGAGTCCTTGTATTGTGCATATTGACACTGTTTATTTTTGATAAAATGCTGTATGCATTTAAAAAGTAAAAGTAGATTTTTCTAAAAAGAAAACCAATTAATCTTTGTTTCTCTTATATATGTTACATTGCTGTTTAAGTCAAAGTGCATTTTATCCGATTACTCGATGACTTTTTTTGGTAGAATACTCGATTATTTGCTGTTTGTTTAGAATTATAACAGAATTTTAAAAATTATATATAATCGGGATATCTATAAAATCGAATCCCCCCCCTCATGATTAAGTTTTGAGAGTCAAATCAAATCAGCACCTGGGGATTGTGATGATCTCGTGCCCGGCGTTCCCTGATGATTCCCGTCCCTATAGACAGTAAACTTTAGTGCTCATGAATCAAATTCAGTTGAATCAACAGTCTACCTGTGATTTTATAACTCAATCGTTCACAGGGACTCGTACGACAGACGCTCCAGATAAACGTGTGTAATCGCTTAAACCGTGACATTTTCTCTTCTGAGCTATGTCTATAACTTTGATAAAAAGAGCCTCCAGTTTCAGGAGTAAAGCTGAAACTGTAATTTTTTTAGCAAACATTAAACTTTGAAACAGTGAGTGAGAGAGAGGGAGAGAGAGCGCGGGGGCTCTGGTGTTGCGTCCATTTATTTATGTCTTTTTGTCAGAAACACGGATTGTGTTGTGTTTAGTGAAGGGAGCGTTAACAGCCCGCAGGGTAATGAGTCCTGACTCTGCCGGATGTTTGGAGCACCAGAGGATACCTGTGTGAGACGGGAGATTTCAGAACGTGAGGTTTTATTTATTTATGTAATCGGTTTAAAACTTAGTCAGGTCATTTAAACAGGAAGCTAGAGGAAACGAGCTTTTATGCATTTGATGCTAAAAAATCATTTACAGATTAGCGACATTTCTTGTCGTCTTTGGCTCAGACAGTTAAGGCTCTGGGTTACTGATCGGAAGGTCGGGGGTTCGAGCCCCAGCACAGCCAAGCTGCCACTGATGAAACCTTAATCAAGGCATTTAACTCTGTCTGCTCCAGGGGGCGCTGTATCCTGGCTGACCCTGCGCTCCGCATTAGTCGTTTGTTGTGAGGCGTGCAGTGTGTGCTTCTTTCGTCTCGTTTGTGCACCACAGCCTGGATTATTATTATTTGGGCTTTGTTGCTCATAAACCAGGAATGAAACGTAATCTCCAAATCACATCATCACACCTTGTTGCGTAAGGAAATTAATCACTCGGGAGGTGCACTGTAATGGGGAAATAATCCACACAGGATTGGGGTGATTAAGCGAGTTACTCTTAAGACCTCTGAAACACATCCTGGAGTCTTCAGTTCCTTTTGCACCACAGCAGCAGACTCTGCAACAAGATTTAAGCATTCCTTTGTTAAAAGTGCGACTTTTTATCTATTTATAGCTACATTAAATGTTGTGGAACATCCGGGAAATAAGTTGCGATTTGCCCTTGGACTATAGAAGCTGAAAACACTCCAAGGTCGCATCCCTGTGATGTTCTCGAGAAACTGTAACCCCTCTTATTTCAGTTTCACGCACCCTAACCTTTTTTATTGGCAAAATAACAAGGAATCTCTCTTTAACACACATGGTCACAGTGTTACAGTAAACAGTACACACATGCACGGTTGTTGATTATACCAGTGAGAGACGCGCATTGAGGCATGAGGCAGGGGAGACGATTACCCACAATTCAGCAGCGCAAGAAAGAGAAAAACCATTGGCTCAGTTGTGAACACGTGACGCTCGGCATCAAAGCAAGAAGCTCATTCCTGATACATGATACTCATAGTTCAAGACTTGCTCGTTTTTCAAGTCAAAATTTATTAAAAATCTTAAAGCTCATCACTCGCAAACCGCGTTACTCGCAATCCGAGGTTCCACTGTAACTAATTACATTACAAAATTACTGTCATTAAAAAGTAATCAGTTACGTTACAATAAAGTAAAGTAACTAGTTGGAGTACATTTCCATTGCAGAAAATGAAAACTCCTTTGTGATTCCTTTATGCATGTTGTTTTAGTCAAGACCTTTATAATTATTCTACCATCATCACTCATCGTAGTTTAGCCCAAAATTTGTTAACTACTAATACCCCTATCTCACCTACGTGTTGGCCGTAAGTACGGTTCATCATGATTCACCCCGAGTTTCGGCGCTGTGATTTACTTTTCCATCAGTTTCTTTCTGTCCTAGCAGAAGCTTGCGGTTCTTGCAGAACTTGGCGGAACGTCAGCGCTCACGGTGCCTAACACCGCTTCTCACCGCGGGTCAAACCGCATAGGTGAGATATGAGTATAACTGCAGGAATAACAGAGGGGGGGGGGGGTTATCGGGGGCGAGGCTTGTAGGACGACTTCCACACACACACTAACGAAATTACATAAATTGTCTGAATAACGGATTGCATGATTACAAAATATAACTAAATAACTGAGTACTTAAATGGTGGACCTAACTCGTTAGATTACTGATCAAAAAAGTAATCCGAGTCCTCTAACGCGTTACTTTGTAACTTTGTGACGCGTTACACCCAACACTGCATAAAACTAATATTGAATTTGCATTAAAATGTCTTGTAGTTAGCGTATGCAAAGTCGATTTACCAGCACGCATCCCTCCAGCCTCTCATGATTAAGTTTTGCGTCTGCGTGACTCAGCCTGAGAAAATTCCACTCACTTTCTTCTCGGATAGATCAGAAGCAGAGAGCTCGATACCCGGGTCGATACACGCTTCTGCTCATCGAGCTCGTGTTGACGTAGCGCAATAAATCCTCGCGGATCTCATTTGAATCGAAAAGCTACGCAGTAATTACACCATGTCTACTTCATCACAAGCTCTAGTGTAGCATTTATAGGAAAAAAAAAAACTAACGGACTGGACGTTCTCAGAGAGCAGAAACGGATCCTGTTTCCCTTTCATTTTTTTTTTGTTTTTGTTCGAGACAGACTTGTTTAAGTGGGTTTAAAAGCAAACTGCAGGACAGTCTTGACCTTTACGTCTAAATTAACCTGATTTCCGCTGACATGTGGTCAGGGTGAGTGGACTCGTTGTCCTCCCTCGGTCAGACAGATGGATGCGCGTGAGGAGTTTTCAGACTTGAGCCTAATTAGCCCTATGGATCGTTCTCAGACACAGACTGTTGAGAAAAGCCAACTCGATAAAGGAACAGGTCCAGTGGAGTGGAAAGCGCTGATCGTGTAGAGACAGACGTCCTGAATGATTACAAAATGTATAAATTTATATACAGTAGATAAATGGATGCGTTCAGAAGAGTTGAAGTCGTAAACAGGTACGAGACAGAGTTTTTTTTTTTATTTATCTTACTATAATAAACTATTAAACTTATTTAATAGTTGAGAGTTATGTAGGGATGACGTACAGTGTTCATCTACAAATTGATATCAGTAGTGCGATAAGGTTTCTAAAGGAACGCTACTGGAAACACTGACATGGACCCAACATGGCTGTGGATGTTCTTTCCTTCTGTTAAATGTTTAATTTCAAGGTTTCTTTTTCTTGTCATCTCAGTGAGGTTTTCTTTCCTCTGGCTCGGTCATTAGGAATAAATTTAAAATTGATATCCGCTTTGTGACGGTGTCCATTGTTGAAAGTGCTACATAAATAATATTGATTCGAAATGACTTTTATCCTGAACGTCCAGATTTATGCTTCATATCTGATTATCTTTCTGCCTGCATGGGAATAAAACCGGCTGCTCCTGCCCCCATGAGAGTAAACATCTACTCTGGTCAAGTTAAAACCGCCCTCTCCCGCCTCTACCAGAGCACAAACCGCCTCCATCAGAGTGAAACCCACCTCCTGTTACCTCTGAGAGAAAAAAAAACGAATTTTGAAAATTTAATTTAAAGTGCCTTATTTTACGTCCATGTGAGTAAAACATGATTCCATGAGACTAAAACCCATCTTCTCCTGTCTCCATGAGAGTAGACCCACATTTTTCTGCCTCAATGAGGGTAATGCCTACCTTCCCCTGCCTCCGTCACTTCTCCATGAGGGTTAAAAACCTCCTTCTCATTCCTCCCTGAATGAGATGGGTTTTATCCTCCTGCCTCATTGAGGGTAAAACCCATCTGCTCCTGCCTCTATAATAGTAAAACTCACCTTCTGGTGGCTGTAAACGCAGAGCCTTAGCCATTTCCTTCATCATGTCTCTAACGTGGTCTCTCTGAGCATATGGACCGAACGAGTCTGAGAACGTGTGTGTGTAGTGTTTAATTGAAGCGCAGGCTCCCTGTGTGAGTCAGATCATCACCATTCCTCAGAGTGTTCGAGTGAGAGTCAGACCAGGACCAGCGCGTTCCTCACCGCTTCATATGCTGCGTTTCTCTCCAGTCAGCAGAGTGGGAGTTGGTTTTTATCATTTTTTAAATTTTATTTTTGATGCTTGCTTAGCTTGTGATAACAGTTCCCTGTTGTCGATCGAGAAGCACGCACGCGCGCACACACACACACACACACACACACACACACACACACACACACACACACACACACACACACACACACACACACACACACACACACACACACACACACAAAAACCTGAAAAGCAGATTAAACAGATTACACCCGCATGAATTATAATCATTTCATTATAAGGAGGTTGTTTTGCTTGTGTAAGCGTGTGTGTGTGTGTGTGTGTGTGTGTGTGTGTGTGTGTGTGTGTGTGTGTGGTTTTTATGTAAACTGAAATTACATTCAATGGGATTTCAGATGACTGAGTCGGGTTAAATTAGATTCGGAAATGTATTTCGCATTAATCTGTCTTATTTTAAGTGCGGACAAATTGGAGAGAAATATCAGTGCAATAATAATTGGACAGTGTAATAATCCCCCCTTACTTGCACAGATGACCTTAAGGACGCGTCCTGTATGTGGAACACGATCAAGAAACAGATTGAAGCAAAAGTCTATCAAGTCACTATTAAACAAATGGTCGGGAAACACGCATGTCCGGTCCGGTCCGGGACGCTTATTTGTGTTTGTTTTTCGCTTCCTGTCAGTCACCTTTGACTCTGCAGACTGGTGTAGATGGGACTCATGAACGAGGGCGAGAATGGGTTAGAAAAGGAAGCAGCTAGAGACCTGATCTAATCATATAGACTAATTTTATCTTGTGCACCTTTAAAGAACACAGGAAGTACCATCTATCCTCCTGAGACTCTACTGTTGTGTTTATTGCAACTTCTACTGACTGTTTCTCTTCATTCATAGCTGATGAATACAAATGTAATCAATCTCCTCAAGCAGGAAGAAGTTTGGCAAAAGAATTACACCTAACAGTGAGATGTATATCTGCTCCTTCTGCGCTGTGAAGCTTCATAACGGCTCTAATCTGAGGTGCTGGTTGTTAATTGGTGATTTCTGATTTCTGAGGCTGGTGACTCTAAATGAGCTTCTCCTCTGCAGCAGAGCCACGTTTTTGGTCTGGCTTTCCTGGGAAGGTCTTCATGAGAGACAGTTTCATCCTGGAGCGCGATGGGTTTTACACACACACTCAACACACAATACTGTTCTTGTGAGAACTGATCCAGAACATAAATAACTGTTGACTGTAAACGGATGTTGTTTTTGTTACAAAATTACCTAAAACCATGTGTCTTATTTTGGAGTTTTGAAATCTCCAGTATTGTTCTAGAATGTAGATGATAAGTCACTAAACAAAAAAACACTGAGTTGGTGTCTAAACTTTTTATTGCTACTTTGTCTGTCTGTTTCGTTATCTTTAGCTATCCGTTTGGCTATAGCTGTCTCTCTATCTATTTATCTACTTATCTATACTGTGTGTGTGTGTGTGTGTGTGTGTGTGTGTGTGTGTGTGTGTGTGTGTGTGTGTGTGGATAAAAAACACTTGACTCTTGCTGCTGCTGTTGTTCTTGCTGCTGTAGCCAAACCTTTGGTCACTCGTGCCGATGCCAAACATCAGTTTCAATGGTGCCATCAGCGAGAATCTTGGACTGTGGACAATGTGAAACATGTATTGTTGTCTGATGAGTCCACCTGGACTGTCTTTCCCACATCCGCGAGAGTTACAGTGTGGAGAAGCACCAAAGAAGCGACTGTACCACCCAGACTGCTGCATGCCCAGAGTGCATGAGGGTGGATCAGTGATGGTTTGGGCTGCGATATTCTGACATTCCCCAGGCCCAGTACTTGTGCTAGATGGACGCGCCACTGCTGAGGACTACAGAACCATTTTGGAGGACGACGCGCACCTGATGGTTCAAACATTGCATCCTGAAGGCGGTGCCGCCTGAAGCCCTGACGCTGTACAAACACTCTGTGCTGTCAGTGAATCACCTCTGAAGCTGGAATATGGGATTAAACTCCAGTCCCGGATCGTCAGAGCAGTGGACATGCTCTTCATCGCTCTTCATCGCTCTTCATCGCGCTCCATCTCGCTCTATCGCAGCTTAATCGCTCTCCATTTCCACTACGCCGTCTCTGGGCAGCTCTGAGGTTAAAGCTTCGACTGTACGGGAAGCGCAGACCTACAGAACCGCTTACAGATCAGGAGAGTTCGGTTATCTAATATTTGTAAAAAGGCAAGATTTCGAGAATGAGCTTGTAATAGTCACAGAAAGAAAAAAGATGCAACATTCGCAAAAAAAAATCCGGATGTTTCAGGAGTAAAGTCGTTTCGTTTATGGGGAAAAAAAGTAACAATTTCATCATTACGACAAAAACCTTAAATAATTTTTAGAAAGTCGATTGTTGATTTTATTTTATCGTTTCTCACTCAAAATATTTTTCTCTTTGAACTTTTGTCAGAATATTATGGTTTTTGTTTTATAACATTTTTCTCCATTTTGTCATATTTAATTTATTTGATTATAACTTGAATCCACTTTTATTCCTTTATTCTGAATATATTGCAACATTTCATTTCATATACATTTCTTTTTAGTGTAAAATTCAAAATCTAGCTTTGGAACCGTTACTACGATTACAGCCGGCTGTCAGTCAGGCTGTGCGTTACCATAGCAACATACCGCGCTCTACCCCGATATGGCTTCTATATGAACTATTTTTTGTTGACAGAACATAAGCGCACCTAAAGAGCTAGTTTGCGACCGCCAGGTTTACTAGCTCGCTAACGAACTACAGTAGTTGTTGGCATTTATTCTTTGCATGAATGCAGGGCTACAAATCTGTGCGTTGCAGTTATTAGCTACCAGACTAGCGTATATCATTTGTTTTGTTAAAGGAAGCGAGAAAAACCTGTTGCACGTTTTCCGAGACCCGAACAAGGAAGTCGGGCTGCACTCGAAGTTGTGTAACAGACATCTGAATGTTATCTCCATCTTAAATCTCATCATGTTAACTATCCTCCACTCTTTAAACCACCGCGTTCACGCCGCAGTGTGTAACCGACCCGATAGTGTAATATGCATGCTACGGATTCCATCCACATCTGCCGTGACCTTTTTTTCCTCTCTTTTTTTTCCCTAGCCGGAGAGTTTGTTGCCATGGCGAAGGGAATGCGAGCACGGGGGGAAAAGCCTTGATGCTGGATGTGGCACAGATCAGGATGCTAATCATAGCGCTGATATCGCCTTCCCTCGGCAGTCTCGCGCTCCTTAAACAGGACCGTGTTAATGACACGAGCTGTTTGTTTAAGATAAACGGGTTTTCAGAGGTAGCCCGAGCAACGAAATTGATTGATTTGATTGATGATTGGTTGATTTAAAAGACAAGACGAACCCCCCGGAGCCGTGCCGCTCTCGTCGGCGGTGGGCAGGACGTGTTCGCTGGGTGTCGTCTGATCTATTTTAATGCACGGTCTGACGTGCAGTAGGTGTGAGGCTTGTGTTCGAGACACACGTGGTGGTGAGAAGGTGTTTATAACGACGTGCCGAGGCACTTCCACTGGAACATAACCCAGGGCCTCGCGCGCGAGCTTGTGTTAACAGACCGGGTTCGTGTCGGAGCAGTTCGGAGAATCCGTCTGGCTTTTCTAACGTTTACATTTCTCCAGTTAAACAGACGAAGCGGCGTGAATGTTTAATCCTGCGCTGTTTGACCGAGTGTTTGTTTACCTCTCATACAGACGAGGGTCTGTTAATATTTAATCTCGGTATAATCTCTGGCTTTCCACATTTTCCACTCTTGGATCTCAATAGCTTGATAACTGATTGACCTGTTTGTAGGACTGTTTACTGACGCCCGTGTTTAGGTCACGTTACATCACAACGCGCGCAGCTGAACTCTCGGCTCTGATCGGTCAGAAGGATTTATCTTAACCGATTTTGTACACAATCAATAACCAATTAATCATTCATTTTTAACCAATATCACATTCAGTGGTTGTGCTGTTGTGCTGAATATCGACACGGCTGTGATGCGGTCGTAGGCACGTCGTAGGTAGGGTACAGAAGGTCTCATGATGATATTCAGAACAACAGCACGACCCTGAGTGTGATATCGTTTTTATACAACAGTTCCACAAACACCATTCATTAACATCAGATTATGATTTGTTTATTTATTTAACCAGTTATTTTGCTCCACCCACACACATCATTCCTCGCCTGGCAGAACTGACGAACTGCGACAGGCCAGCTGGCGAGCGACAGCGTAATTAACAGGGGTGAAGTTAGTTTTAAACTCTTACTCGTACTGTGTAGTCGAAAAGTGAAGAGACTAAACCATGGAGGAGGTGGACAGTCCTGAGAAACTCATCAGATTTACTTTATTTCCACTTATTCCACTTTAGAATATCAGCTCCGTTAACTTCCAGGTTTTAGGGTCGAATCCCAAATAGTGTTAAATGGGAAGCTAGTGCATTATGTAGGCTGTACAATCCCTTGTTCCACACAGCATGTAGTGCCCTTGATCAGGAGTTAGAGAGGGATTTGGGATTCAGCCTTGTGTTAGAAGCTAATTCGCTTTGTAGCTGTAAATGAATGAACATGAGCGGTTCAGATGCAATTCAGAACGACTTAGAAGTGATTGTGTGTGTGTGTTGTGTAAGACGACATGACGTGATCAGATGTGTGATGTTGCTTAAAGTGCTTCTGTGACTGGGTGTGAATGTGGGTGTGGTCAGGCAGCTGCTCTCTCCTCAGTACTGCGGACTGTACAGACCGACTCTCACCCACGCTGAGACTCACAGTCATTAACCACTGGACAACACCTGGGACGCGCCCAGTGATGCCTATAGTTAAACGTCACAGTGCTGTTACTGTCTATTATCCTCACTCGTGGAACGACTCTCGTCCGATCAGACTGCCCGGTCGGAAATAACTGCTGTATAGTTAAGTTAAGCCTTTATTTGTCACATATACATTACAGCACAGTGACATGACTTCTTCGCATATCCCAGCGTAACTGGGGTCAGAGCACAGGGTCAGCCATGATCCAGCGTCCCTGGAGTCGGTTAAGGGTCTTGCTCAAGGGCCCAACAGTGACAACCTTGGTGGAGCTGGGGATCGAACCGCCGATCTTCAGTAACTCAGTGCTTCAGCCCTCTGAGCCACCACTGCCCCATAAACTAAACTAGATGATGACGTGATAAACTAGATGCACATTTCCCCCTCAGTTTAAGGTAAACTATTCTAGTGGCACAATCCTGAGATTTCCTGAAGTGTTGGCGGAATCCCACCATAGTATCAAATATCAACACTGACCATATTTCCAATATTTAAACTTTTCAGTATTTATAAAATTTTTAACTGAAGTGAAATATCATTAAAGAATTAACGATCGTTTTGAAGCTGTATTCAGCTTTGAGGCAGCACTGAGCCAGGGTCAAGGGTTCGATTCCCGACAGGGTCTGTGTGTGTGTGGAGTTTGCATACTCTTCTTTAATCATGAAACATTACAGTTTTGATGCGTTAACCTGCACGACTCGTGACGCATTTACAGAACCGGAAGTATTGCCAAAGTTACATTTATGCGATTGTATCTCATAAATGTAACTTTGTCAGTGTCTCTCCTTTAATCGCAGCCGTGTTTCTGGTCGAGTCACGTGACTGAGTAGACCGTTCAGAGACTTGTGTGAAAAAATCTGCATATTAAGAAAACTTAAAACCAGTTTTATTTGTTTATTTATTTACTCCTCCTACATCACGGTGGGGCAGATTTTTCACACTCGCTCCAAACACACCGGCGTGTAAAAGTCAAAGCCAAACGGACGTCTCGGGCGCTGCGGTGAAGAGAGAACAAATGGAAGGACGGCCGGCTCGTGGTAATTAGAGGTTGATTACGAGGGAAAACACCAGCCGCAAATGTGTGTTTGTGATATTAAGAAAAGAACAAAGTTCACGCTGTTTAATGTTGCCAAGCAACTACATCTTACCGTTTGCCATTGGGATAAAGAGAGAGAGAGATGAAGGAATAATTAGATGAGCTGTTGTGCCAGAGAAAAACATAATAATAAAAAGTAAGGACAGTAGGAGAGACGGTGTGTTCCGAGTGTTTTGTTAGCGCGAGGGAGGAGAGACGGCGATCACGCGAGCGGCTCCGGACCTCCATCAGGACGAGCGACAGGTGTGAAATCGACAGGCGCTGGTGTTGGTGACCAGGTGGACGCCGCGTCCACGGCAGAGACCGCACGGCGTCTGTGCACGTCAAAACAATAGTCACCCCTTCATCGTCTGATAACAAAAATACACAAAGGTGCACACGGCCTGTCCATCACTGCTGCAGCACAACGATGATATTAATAATGCAGCGCACTTAATACTAAAGCAGTTTCGACAAAAAAGTGCAAACAGGGCTTTGAGTTGGTTTTATTCACAGACTGATTGATCAGGATTACATCGTTCAATAGCAAAAATGATGAAATGGATTCTGAAAATCCATTTCCAATTCTGAAATCCACAACTCGACAGCCAGAGTTAAATGTTTGAGCTCATGTTTGATGTGAAATGGGTTTACTCTCTTATCGTCCCTACACGTCCGTACTCCTTCCAGTGATGTTTATTCATGAGTAAGGTCACCAGACCTGCAAACGGATAGGAATTTCGCGCAGCCGCTCTGCAGAACCATCGGAGTGGAAACTCGCTCGTACAAGTTATCTGCTATAAACATGCCGAAAGAGCAGTTTTCATCTCCACGGGGAAATGGAAGATGTCCCGGCCGGTGCTGGAAAGATTCATGTCGGTTCTTGTAGAGTTTGTTGATATTAAAATGACACTTCCGGGAAGCCCCGCCCCCTTTCCCAGAGACACGTACCGTCTGGACCGGACTCGTGGAGCGTCCTCGCTTTCGTCAGGGGGAATAGTGAAGGGTTCGAGTTTGTTAATGTGAAATAAAATCTATATGTACAGTATGTTACGAGTGTATATTTGCCATCAGTTCACAGTGTATGAAAACGGCATCTTGAAATTCTGGAAAGCTTTTATCTTAAAGATTAACTTTGGCTATAAATCTGGCTGTTTACAAATAATATTAATAATGATGAGAAGCAGTGGATTAAATCCTGAAAAAGTCTTGACCTCCCCTTCATTTTTTCATGTGCTGCTTTCAAAGCTCCAGACTTTCTTGTGTTTTTAATGCACTTGTGAAGAATCGTTCTCCAGGCTTCCTGAAGGACTTTTTCCGCCTCTCGTCTTCTGTCCAGTTCCCGTACCTGAGGAACGCTTTTTGTATGTTAAGCCTCACAGTGACCCATGAATCCATCAGGCTGGTGATTTGTACGTATACTGCTGATGCTGAATGCTGAGTGGTTGGAACAAACGAGTCTGGAACTGTGAAACCGACGACTAGCAAGGACGGCAAAATAAAAAAAGAGAGCAGCAGACAACATAAAGTGTACATGCAACTGTGCAAACAAGAGCAACAAGCACAGTAAAGTAAAAGTCATAATCTCGCAAATCAGGAGTATTTTGCATGTGTACTTATCGTAAAATGGAGGTTAAAGTATTTTTCAAGGAATTTTAAACTGTTTACTTAAATAATTAAAAAAGAGTGAACTGATACTGAATCGAAGTGAAACTGACCAACACAAGATTTAAATCACACAATCGATTAAATCGAACTGTTCTAGTGAAATCAATATCGCACAAGTGTTCTCGTGAACGTTAAGTGAAACCTGCATGATTTTAATGTTATGCAGAATGTGTGTTGTTGCTGCTTCCTGATTGGCTGATTGAACCATTGCAGGAAACTTCAGGTGTACGGGTGTTCCTAATAAAGCGGGAGGGCGCGAGTGTCCGAGTATTTGGCGGGGGAATGTCTCCTCAGCTGTTTCTCAGTCACACTTTTTTCCCTTTTAGAAATATTGAAACCGTTTTGTGTTCAGGTTAGAAAAGCAAAGGAAAACCCTGCAGGTTTGTGTATTTTTTTTTTTTTTTTTTTTAAGTTGTTGTTGTGTCGCTGCTTTTCTTCTTCATTGAAATTTCAAGTCTGTAATCCCGACCTTTAGAAAGCTTTTCATTGAGTCGAGTCTTTATTTGGTCGAAACCATTTTTTTGTACCATATCATTATATTCCATCATCTTCTACAGGCCCATTGTGCGTGAACATTGAGCTGTTGTTTTTGTACTGAAAGTCCCGACACATCCGTCTCCGAGCCGTCTGAGAGCGAGCATGTCACTGCCCCGATACATTTCAGCCCGTGGATCAGTCTGTTATAAACCCTGAGCATCATAATGGGCTCTTTTTTCATTCAGCAGCGATTCTTTTTTTTTTTTTTTCATTTGCATGAGAAGAGCCGCTGCTATTTGCATGAGTGTGTGCGTGTGCATGCATGTATCTATGAAAAGGCTTTTCAGTGGAAATGAAGTATTGTTAACTGGATAACTGGATGTCTGTACTTCGGGTGCCAGGTTTTTTATCATAGCGGGCCATCTCGACATCTGAAACTTTTCTTTCTCTAGAGAATAATTTATTCCTGTGAGCCTTCGCCGACTACACAATGCAGATCATAGTGTGTGTGTGTGTGTGTGTGTGTGTGTGTGTGTGTGTGTGTGTGTGTGTGTGTGTGTGTGTGTGTGTGTGTGTGTTTGTGGTTGAGTTTGCGGTTGTATGCTCAGGAAATCATTTATTCCCAGCAGAATTTCTTGCACAGAAAACTCCTTATAAGCGTCTAACGTTAACTCTGCGGTTAGTGATTTACTTTACAGCTATAAATACGACGATCTGCAGTAGTTATGTAGCTGTGGAGTTTTTATTTTTGTTTTATTTCTCATAGTGCTGCTTCATCCACTCTGAAATAAGAGAGTGAGAATGTTTTTTAATTACACGGAAGGTTGAATCAGTCTGGTCTGCTTCCACATTTATTTTATAAAAGAGTTTGTAGAAAGAGTTAAAAGTTTAAAGCTAATAATAATCTGCTGCTCTTTAATGTAATCAGTGATATTATTATTATTATTATTATTATTATTATTTGTTGAGGTTGAAGTCCACGTACATGTCTGTGTGTCTCTCTGTCTCACTTATTAACACACAGAAATCACATTCTGTAAGGTCGAGTATCTGACGCCTTGTTTACACTAAGTTGTCCTTCTTTGGTGCTCAGACAAATACACTCGCTGTTCGGTAATCGGAGAGAGAATCACAGATGAGAAATGGAAAAAGTCGATCAGATAAAGATGAAGTTTTGTCTTAAAACGACTCCAGCGTGTTAAAATTCACTTATACCACTTCAGCGCTGTTATTTCAGCCAAAGTGAAAATATGAACTAATCCCAGTAAAAATATTCACTTTATCTTTTCTAATTAATATCTATTGGTGCTGGTGTTTGTTTACACTGAGCAAGTAGAGCATTAGTAGATTATTTTAAAGTAGATTATTAAATCCCACACACAACTGTTCATAACATTGCGTTTACTCAACATTTTGATTTTAGCGCCTCACACTGGGCTCTCGGTTCAGGTATTGTACAGCCCTCACCTCGGACTCATGTGGATGTTTGCTCTAACGACCCGTGTTCTATGTTCTGTGTTCTATCTCGTAGTGGCGCCTCAACATTACTATTTTGTTTTTAGCACCACGGCTTCAGAGCATATTGGACAAATTGGTTTTATTATTATGTCCATTTATCTTTGAGGGTTCAGTTTTCATAGTGTACCTGCATTTTTATATATTTTTATTATTATTATTTTTTTAAGTAAGCCATGCTATGTCGCGCTTTGTAGGTGCGTTATGGTCAATTTCTTCCACATGCTCCGTCTATACACATGTTGATTGGCATCGTTGAGTGATGCGTATAGCCACGCCCACATCGAAGGAGAAAGCAGTATGAGTTTGTCCCTGATGATTAAGCTGAGGGTGACGGTGCTGAAGGAAAAACTCAACAGGGAACCCATCCTCATTTGGGTGATTACGGATAGCAGGGATTGATCTGCAGTCATACTGTGTGTTAGGCGGCTGGAGTTCAGTATAACCAGAGATTATATTGAGTGTTTAAGATAATATCGAGTCCAGTTTCGTTATTGGAGGCTCAGGTACAAAACTGTTTGTAAGTATTTCAGTCCTGAACTATTGAGCGACTGCAGTCACAAGTCCTCAGAGAACATCTGTCCGCTTCAGACGAGTCCAAGACCGACCCAAGCAGATCACACGGGGCCTCCATGAGATGAGATCTCCAACCAGAAGTTGGGCACCAGGACGAGTCGGACCGGTCCAGAGGGCAGAGGGGTTCTGAGAGAGAGAGAGAGAGATTGGCACATTAACTGTCACATAATGTATAAGATGAATGTATATTTAGTGCAGAGAGCAGGCCGGGACTCCAGATGACTAACTACAGGAAACACAGACATGAGGCTTCGTTTATAGTTTGTTCCCCAGAACTTATTATGTCCCAGTTATTATTTACCTGAGGTATTGACATTTGATATGGAATAAACGTCTGTGTTTACATGAGCATTTATACAAGACTCGAAGCTATAAGAGCTCATTAACAAACTAACAGACAAACAAACAAACAAACAAATAAATAAATAAACGCAGACCCCCTGACCTATAAATTTCCTCTCTAGGTTTCTGTATAAAGTCCCTCATCTGATAACACACCCGTGGCTAAATACATTCATTTAAGACTGCAGCGGTGCGAGTTAATCAGTTCTGCATTTTAATTGACCTTTATCTTGCTGGGTCAGTTGTCGATTCGGAATCGATTCACACTTTTCTTTTGAGTGGTTAAACCTCTGGGCTACTGAATGGGAGGTTGGCGGTTCAAGTCCCAGCACTGCCAAGCTGTTACTGTGGGGCCCTTGAGCAAGGGGCTAAACCCTGTCTCCCCCGGGGGCGGGCGGGTGGGGATGGGGGATGGGGGGTGGGGGGGTTGCTGTATCCCGCGCTCTGACCCTTGTGTGAGAATTAATTAGCTGCTAAGGCTAATTCAAGCTTAATCCTAAACTTACAAATGTTACATGCTCTAAAACTGATTTAAAATAAATAAATAAATAAATAAATAAAACTGATTCCATTTTGTATCTTGAAAGTATCGCTTCTGCTTCTTCTTTTAAGTTTATGTGTGGTTTGTGCAACACCACCACCTACTGGACTGTAGGACCGACGGGTTCAGGCTTAATTTCTATCATCTCGGTCTTGCGCGGGAAATGAGGGGTCATGTGAAAGATGCAAATATGGATATGGAGGAGGTGAAACGGTGGCCTGCGTCTGTCTCGTTTACGTCAGAGGACTTGTTTTATTTCTTGGTTCCAACTTCCAAGTGACGTATAACCTACACTTCAGTTATCAATAAATGATGTTAAAACATGTATAAATGACTCGTTCTTGGCAGAAGCTGTGTGTGTGCGCACATTTGAATAATGTCAGGCTGTAAATGGGTTCTGGCTTTTAGAAAGCTGTCAATCAAAATGTACTTGTCGGGTTCGGGCCGAATGCTGTCGGGCCTAACTTTTAAGGCCCGATTACAACTTTATTTGGAAGTGTAAAAGATCGGCAGGACAAAACGATTCTGTCTTTGTAGAGACTTGACATTTCAGTTTTAAACAACACAACGCAGCCTTTCAGTGTTTATTACGTTATTTTTAATACTTAAAAACCTGTAAGGAGTGCAGCTGCTTCAGACAAATCTGAATTGAATAAAAATAGAATAATAATAATGTCTATAACTGAATAAAAATTAATTCACGATTTTGCTGTGATATATTGTACAGTTCTCAGACTGGTTAAGGTAAAACGGAGGAGACAGTATTTTTTTTTTCTGTTTGGGCTGATGAAGCGTTTTGCACTCGGTGTATCTGGGTTACAGTTCTCCTGTTGACCCGGTGTATCAGTAATTGGACCATGGTGTTGGTAATAAACCTTTTCGAGGATGATTACGGTGTTATATACAGTAACGAATGGCATTGAATCCAAACACAGTGTTCTGGATCAGGTTATGCAGTAATTAGCACTGAGTTTTTTCTTTGATTACACTTTGCTTGCTAGCTTGTTTGCTTTATTTACATTTACAGCATTTGGTAGAAACTCTTATCCAGAGCAACTTACTTTTTTTTTTATTATTATTATTATTATTATTTAATTATACATCAGAGCTATGCAGGGTTAAGGGTCTTACGCAAGGGCTCCACGGTGGCAACGTGGTGGTGGTGGTGGTGAGGTTTGAACCTCAGGTCTTCTCATCAGTAGTCCAACCCTTTCACCACTGTATACACAGTACAGGGCCTCATGTGATCAAGCAGGGGCTAAATGCGGCTTATATTTTGTATATACACTACTGTGCAAAAGCCTTGACACCCTTGATTTCCTCATATGCTCCAGAGAGCCAGACTAACTTGCATTGTTAATGTAGTCTTGAGGAACACAGGACTTCTCCAGGCTTCCTGAAGGATGTTTTTGTCTCCCTGTATTTTCAGTCCTGCACCTGAGCAGTTTCAGAGGAATGTGTTTTTGTGTTTGTGAAGCCACGCAGTGACCTATGAATCATTCGAGCGTAAAAAAACAAAAACATCTAACTTAAGTCCTGAGCCAGTGAGAAACAGGTGCAGATGATGAGAGATGATCAGGAGGTGATTAGTTTGCTGCTGAGGCTGTTACAGAAACAACCTGCTTTAAGTTGTATCTTTAGGCACTTTGTAGTTAACATCTGCTTCTATTACTTTAATTGAATCTACATCATACAGTATAATTTGATTTAATATGAAGAAATGAGGGGAGCATAAGACTTGGTCTCCACAGGACTGCTCATACGTCGCTCATGTGTTGACCTTTGACCCGATCAGAAGGTTATAGCGGCATGTTTTAGGTGTTGACTCTTTGTGAGTTCATTTTGAATAGTCAGATTGTTTACATTCGGCACACGTTTACGTGCCGCCTCTTAAACCGTTCGCCCTCGTAACACGTCATATTTTTATCTGTTTCACAGGCGCACCGATAGGAAATGAGCACAAAGCACAAGTCCGGATGTTTGCTTGACTTATTTTGGCCTGGCCGTGCTTGCAAGGCCAATCATTGTTCGCTATCTGACAGGAAGTTTTAAAGCGCTGCTACATACACTTGCGCTTCTGCAGTCATAAACACGGAAAAGGCTTAAATGTCCAGCTGGAATTCTTCATTTAAATTATTTTTTATTTCTATGACTGATCCAGCCATCGTGATCTTTTCAGCTCAGTCTGATCTGTCAGTCTGAGTGCACTCATGTGTTTCAGATAGATAAACAGTCTCTCTCTCTCTCTCTCCTCTCTCTCTCTCTCTCTCTCTCTCTCTCTCCCTCTCACTCTCTCTCTCTCTCTCCATCTCTCTCTCTCTCTCCATCTCTCCCTCTCTCTCTCTCTCTCTCTCTCTCTCTCTCTCTCCCTCCCTCACTTTCTCTCTCT
>JAAGKR010003715.1:0-10000 GCA_011419295.1 Clarias macrocephalus
CACACACACACACACACATGGCGCCTGCGAAACACTTATCTGTCAGGATTTATTTGTACTTTTTTAAAGGTAAGGTGCAGATTAATTTGTTTAATTTTCATTTTATAGATTGTATTAATTATTTTTATGTATTTATTTTTTGGGGCTGTGGAACGAATAATTAGAGTTTTCATTATTTCTTATGGGAAATGGTGATTTGGCTTACGAGTGTTTTGGAACACGAGCCCCCTTCCGGAACGAATTATGCTTGTAATCCAAGGTTCCACTGTATTTAAATTTTTGGTGGAAAATGGCTGTTGGTCTCAACATTACCCCAACTGATCTGACGAACACAGAGTACAATTACAGTTACTCAAAATGTGATACATTTTACTCTTTAATCATCATTATAACTTGACTAGTAAGCCTGGGCGTCGCTAGGCCATTTGTACTCGGCCCCCCTAAAAATTCTCCATAAACTTTACACAAATTGGTGATCTCCCACGTCTCATTTAAATTTCATATGGAAACGGCGGCAGACTTTGGCTCCTTCGGCTCCTCCCCGTCTTTCAGCCCGTCTTTCCTCAGTTCACCATCACAGAGCGAGGATTAAAGCCAAGGTGTGTGTTTTTCGATAAATTGTTACATCTGCATCAGTGCAGTCCTTTCTCATAAATACAGTTTACTAAATGTCACGAGGTATTAATCAGTTATTAAGTTTTCTCTGTGTTCACCCTCATCACACCAGCTGGTTCCTCTAGTGGAAATGAAGCCCTTAATACGTCCTTCATGAACCTGTAGTCTACTTTATAAAACAATCATGATGCTGCTGTTTTAACTGTCTATATAAAACACTGCACAGTGCATGTAAAAACACTGACTATCGTTTTAACTGTACAGCGATGTGATTTACAGAGAGACAAAAATCCTGTTTTTTTGTAATAAATATTGTATTGTATTAAATAATGTCCCAGATCATAAAATACATTTATTATCATTAGAGTCGGGTTTTTTGTCACTTTGATTTAGAAAAAGTTACTTTTTAATGAATATTTTAAAAATTAAAAAGATGCTTTGTTTATTTACATTAAAACAATGTTTGTCTATATTAATGAATTTTAATAAATAGCCTAGTAGCTTTGAAATTTTAAGGGGTTGAATGTAGAACCTACTGTCTCATTTATGAAGCTAAAACACTCAATTAAACTAGAGAACATCATGATGAAAGTTTGAATATTTATATGTAACTGTAGATGGGAGGTTTTTCGAGTCACATGGCAGCAGGTCTCCAAATGAGCAGCAGGTAAGAACAGAACATGTTCAGCCTCTCAGGCACATTAACACTGTGGTCACAACACTGACTGAAGTCGTCGCATCAGAAAGGATTTTTCACATATTTTATGTTTGCCAGTTTCCAACAAAAAGCTGCAGTATTGTTAAAGAATTAACAGATAAACGTTTGACATTATTGGCACCACACAGTTTATTCCATTGTCCAGCCTCATAGGTGTGATGTTTATATTACTAATCAGTGTAAGTTTAAAGTTATCTGCTGTTTTCTGGTTACATTTTTCTGATTGTACTTGAACACTGAAAAAGGTTTATAGGGTGAACAGTGTGTGTGTGTGTGTGTGTGTGTGTGTGTGTGTGTGTGTGTGTGTGTGTGTGTGTGTGTGTGTGAGATCAGGAAGACTCATTCGAGTACTGACTCTAAACAAGCCAAATATGTGTTAAACGTCTATGGGGGCTGAGCTCCTCTTAACTGTAAATCCTAGAAACGGCCCTGATTGTAACTGACTAAATTGTAACTGTCGAAATTAAAAATATCATTAGAACGAGTTCTCACCTGCTTCTTAGCTCTTTCCGTTACAACTGCGTCATGGCCTTTATGTTTATCCAACATACACAATGAGCAAATATAACTTTGATCAGTACGGCAGTAGATCTCCATCAGCTTGTTATGTTCAGAGCAGATCTCCTCTTGGAGTTTTTCTGAGGCTTCAATTAATTTGTGTTTTTTCAAAGCAGGAACTTCTAGATGAGGCTTCAGATGAGTTTCACAAAGAGAAGCTAAACACGTCAGACAGGACTTGGGGGCTTTGCGTTTTCTCCCGACGCAGAAATCACACTCCACATCTCCAGCTCCAGCGTAACAGTGAGCAGGAGAAGCAGCTTGGACTTCAGTCTTCTTCTTCAGTTTCTCCACCACTTCAGCCACCATGTTGTTTCTGCGTAGAACAGGCCTTGGAGTGAAAGTGTCTCTGCACTGAGGACATCTGGAAACACTGATCTGAAACTCCTGATCCCAGCAGTCATTAATACACACCTTACAGAAACTGTGACCACAGGGGAGAGTCACCGGATCCTTCAGGAGATCCAGACACACTGGACAGAGGAACTCGCTCGGATTTACTGAAATACTGGCTTCAGCCATTTTGCTGTACTCACACGCTGACAGAGAGAGAGAGAGAGAGAGAGAGAGAGAGAGAACAGTTTCACTTCCTCTGATTACTTCCTGGTTCTTTGTATGACTGAGTGAGGGAGGCGGGAGCAGAATGACGGAGATGTTATAAACTGTTTCATCTCTCTGTATAACCCATGCAGCTACGCTTATAAGGATTAAGGTTATGAAACAATTCCAATATTTTTATTCAACTGATGTACACTAAATGATCTTCATCCCGCGGGAATGTTTGCTGCATTTTAAAAGTGAATAGTAGGCAGCGGTCAGGAGTTAAATCACTCTCCCGGCACTGACACCCCACCGCCTGCAGAGACACACACACACACACACACCTCGACACCAACTCTTACAGGGATCAAACTTACACCAGGGTGTTTTTATATTCAGACGTTTGTGCTTGTCACTCACAGGCGCTGCTCATGTGGTTACTGTAGATTTAAACCTTTATCTCTGTGACTGTGTCCACTGAACATATGAAGTGTGAATTGGAATCTCAAAATGCTTAGATTATATATTATATACAAACTACTCATTTCTTTTTAGTTATACATCTTGTCCTGATCTCAGTCATGGTAAATCTGGAGTCTTTTCCAGCAGAACTGGGTACAAGGTCTGAGAACCCAACTTGGACGAAAATGTCTTCCTCAAGTATTATGATGAACCCTTAGTTGTTTTCAGATGTTCCATGTCAGTGTTATTTAGGATAGTCCTGATGATAAATCAAGTAAATAACTGTAGCATCAAAAAGCTCGTCATGTTCAGTAATCAGTTTTACACAGGCCGGGCTGAAGTCAGAGGGCACGAGCATGTGCATGCTGTATGATATGTTGTTTCTAATACCACAATGTTCAATGTTTATATGTAGATATGGAGGGTGATGTAGTTTTTTTTTATGTTGTGAATTCTTTTAGTGATCTCACCTTAAGTATTTGATTTAGGTGAGACATTAAACATTAATTAATAAGCTGGCAATTTTTTTAAAATATATGTAAGATGATACATACTGCCATCTAGTGGAAGTATGGCAGAGGAGCAGGAGCTATTCAACAAGGGCCTAATACACAGTGCGTCTGTTTTATGTAGCCTATACATTTGTATACTCGGTCCCCGTCTATACCTCTTTATCCTGTATACAGGGTTGCCGGGGCAAGTGGACAGGGTGTAAATCCTTTACAGGGCACACACACACATATACACACTCACACACTCATTTACACACTACCGGCAACACCAATTCACCTAAACTGCATATCTTTGGAGGAAAACAGAGAACCCGGAGAAAACCCACCAAGCACAGGGAGAAGCAGAGGCAGGAATCGAACCCAGACCCTGGAGGTGCAAGGCGACAGTGCTAACCACATGCTGCAACGTTTGTATACATGTGACAATTTTCATATCCATAAATATGACAATGAACATTTTCAATTTTATAATTAATTGGACTCACAGATATTTTCTATAACGCAGACTACAATCTCATTTACACTCTACACCAACACCTGCACCTCTACGGACACCTCTGTCAAGATCCTGAAACTTGCAGACAACACTTCAGTCATCGGCCTCATCCAGGATGGTGATGAGTCCGCAGATAAAAGTGAGGTTAACCAGGTGGCTGTCTGGTGCAGTCACAACAACCTGGAGCTGAACTGATTGTGAACTTCAGGAGAAACCGCCCTGCACTTCTCCCACTCACCATCATCTCTCAGGACCTGAAGTGGGACAATCAGATTGACGTCACTGACTTCAAAGGCCCAGCAGAGGGCGCATTTCCTCCAGCAGCTGAAGAAGTCCAACCTGCCACAGGAGCTGCTCACACAGTTCTACTCAGCCATCATTGAATCTGTCTGTTTGTTTTGTTTTGTTTTGTTTCAGGTTAGAGGTTAGAGGTGTGTTGTTAGTTTCCCAGCCAGTCTCGATTTCCGTCCCTGTGTGATGTTTGCCCTGCGATGGATTGGCACTCTGTCCAGGGTGTACCCCATCTCATGCCCTAAGCCTGCTTGGATAGGCTCCAGTTCCCCTGCGACCCTAAATACAGGATAAAGCAGTGGAGACGATTGAGAGTGAGAGTGTTTTGTTTTGTGTTGTGTGTGTTGTTCACGTCTTTGGAAGCTTCTGTCATCAAAAACGAATACTTGTATGTGCAAACTTACTTGGCAATCATTTATCGGCACATGTACATTACAACTTCTTTTAAAAGACCCAGACACCATAAAATATATGATATATAATGATATTAAATATTAATGTATCACTGTGCTTCAGGAAACAGCTGCAGAGTTTGTGTGTGTGTGTGTGTGTGTGTGTGTGTGTGTGTGTGTGTGTGTGTGTGTGTGTGTGTGTGTGTGTACCACACTGTCATACAGCAACAGTGCTGATAGTGCAAAAGATCTTTTAAGCTTTGAAACTTAGCAACATCCTTGCCATATCTCCTCAGGTGATGCAGGTGAGGCAGTATGAGGTTTCACAGCCTTCATCATTTCCATCCCGTACACTGAAAACTGGTTTGACTTTTCCACTGGATTCAGCCCCTGTTATGTAAATACAGTAATGTCATGGTTGCGTTCAGTCTCATTAACAGCCTGGATATGGATCACCTGTGTGATGAGTGCACCACAAACACCAGCCCTCTGGAGAAGCTCAAAGATGAACCAAAATGTAGATTAGGTGACCGAGACTGATCACTCAAACATGCTGCTGATCATCTCATACATCTGTAATCTTTAAATCTCCACCATGAAGACGCATATCTGTAATATAAAGCGCTCAGGAAATAGTTGATAAGGGATGAACTCAGACGTGGTGCTTTACAGAATCAGCATGTCTACAGTATGTGCAGCCCAGGCTGACAGGTGAGACAACAGAGATCTGATGGCAGGATAGAGTTCTGATCTCTCGCTTGGACAAAAGCTACATTACACCTTAATATTTTTTTTAAGCAAAAGTCTGATAGAATAATTTGCCTGTAAGTGTTTTATTTGTTTTTCAAATTAGAATAAAGCTTAAATATATATATATATATATATATTTGCTTTTTTGTGACACTGTTAGGAGACAGCACCTTTATCAAGAACTAAAGTATATTATATTGTGTTTCTATTGTATTTATTATCTCCTTTTTACAGTTTATTTATATAGTTCTTACTTTTTTTACATTCTTTTTTACATTTTCTATATTTTACCTATTTCTACTTTCTACTTTATTTTATTTTATTGTAACAAAATTGTAGATTTTATATTTATCGTAGATTCTTTCCTTTTCAAGGTCACAAACTGTCAGCTAAGCATTTTACTGCATGTCAAACTGTCTATGTGTATGTGACAAATAAAATGTTTTATTTGAATTTTTTGGACTGGTGGTACAATAGAGTTAATTATTGATGGTTGGGATGGAATTTTTCAACCTTATTTAATAAATTAATATTTCAATAATGTTCAACATTCAGCCACTAAAATTATTTGGACCTTTATTGTAATTCTTTAAACCAAGCTCCAGGTCTGAATCGATGCTTGCGCTACTCGATTCACTTCAAAGCGTAGTTCAAAGGAGTCGGCTCAATGAAGTGAATCGTAATTTGGCTCAGCAACCAAAGTCGACTCCTGTTGGCTCCCAAACGGATCCTCATTGAGTTAGTAGCACTTCTGCACTAATTCAGCCAAATGTAGCAATGCTTTGATCTATGATTGCTGTGTGTGTGTGTGTGTGTGTGTGTGTGTGTGTGTGTGTGTGTGTGTGTGAGCGCGCGCACCTATTTCACTTAAATTATTCAGTGTGATTATACTAAAGCTTATGTAATCTTTTTTTTTCATGTTATTTGAACCCTGACTCTAGGGATAAAATGATTTATTTTCACACATTCAACACTATTACACAGATGTAATGAAAAGCTCGTTTATGTACTGAAGTTGCTTTTAAAACAAACAAATACAAAAATAAAACGAATATCCAAAAACACAGATACAAAATAAATAAATAAATAAAAATGACACCCAGAACAGAACACGGTGTGTCTTATACTGACAAAAAAATACTACTACTACTACTAATAATAAAACACCACCAACACCACTTACAGCAATAATAATAATAATAATAATAATAATAATAATAATAATAATCTACAAAACAACACCACTACCAACAATAATAAGGATAACAACAACAACCAACACCACCAACTATGAAAATGAAAATAGCAACAATAACAACACCACTAATGACAACACTAATAACAATAATTATAATAATAACAACATCATTAATACACAACAATAATGATAAAATAACTACAACAAAAACAACAACAACAACAACAACAATAATAATAATAATCTACAAAAACAACACCACTACCAACAATGAAAATGAAAATAACAACAATAACAACACCACTAATGACAACACTAATAACAATAATGATAACAATAACAACAACAACAACAATACTACTACTACTACTACTAATAATAATAATAATAACAAAACCAGCAACAACAACAAATAACAACAACAACAAAACCACCGGTGCATAACTATGACTGTAACTCTTTTACTTTGAAACTTGTTTTATTCTGTTGACACTTTAAAAAATAAACAAGTAAATCCAAATGTAGTTTAAAAGATCTTTTAAAATAATTTTGAGCATCTTATCTAGTTTTAATGTTGAATAACCGACTGACTCTCGCCATGACTACAGCCGTAGAAGCTGGCAAGGCGTTAAAAAAGAGAGAAAGAAGACAATAATCATAATAATAACAACAACAACAACAACAACGGGTTGTTGACACGAGTCGGCTCATCACGGTTCAGACCACAGACGCGACACGCGCGCGCGCGCGCGCACATGACCGGCGCCGTGACGCGCGCTGACGGAGGGAGAGGAGACTTTGTTCCTCCCCGCGCGGAGGGAGTGAGTGAGGGGGCGGGGTTTCGGCTCGATCCCGTTGTTAGGGAAGAGTGCAGTCGTTAGGGAAGAGTGTCCTGTCCGTGTCGTGTCCGTGTCGTGTCGTGTCGTGTCCGTGTGTAAGGTTCTTTCTGTTCTAAGCCCGAGTGGTAATAATGCGGGACGCGGCATGAATCGGCACCAGGACGCGCAGGGAGTCGTTCTGACCGGATACAGCAGCAGCAGCAGCGGCGGCAGCAGCGAGACTTTCTCCTCGCCGAGCCCCGGGCACGAGCCTGCAGCTCCGGCACTGAGGTGAGCGAATCAACCGTGTTCATGCGCGAGCAAAGTCCGAGTCCTCCTCCGCTACAGCGCGCGGTGTCTGTGATCGAGTCCCGGGGCCGGGAGGAGACACAGGGCTCGTCTGTACACCGACTCATGAATAAGAACAATGGGATTAGATCATCACGGAGCATCGGTGTCATTGTGGTGCCGGGTCCGGTCCGGTCCGGTCCGGTCTGGTCCCTGCACCATTAACAAAGAGTCAGTCAGGGGTAACAACGGAGCCTGTCCCAGGAGGACACCACCACATCACGTGTTCACACTGGGACCGGCTCTGTGCTCGCCCCGGGGTGTGCGTGCACGCGGCCAGCACTGTCGCCTCACACCACCAGGGTCCGGGTTCGAGTCCCAGCTCGAGGTCTGTGTGCATGGAGTGCGTATGTTCTCTCTGTGCTGGGTGGGTTTCCTGCAGGTACTCGGGTTGAATGTTGGTCCCCCCACAGTCGTAAGAATGGGGACAGTAATCAGCGTCCCGGCCTCCGCCGTCCCGAGTTATAGACTATAGATGGATGGATGGATGGATGGATGGTGGTATTTAATGTAGTGGTGTTGAAGTTTTTTTCAGTGTAGTGTTTTTAATGCAGTGGTGTCGGAGTGTTTTTGTGTCGTGAATTAAGTGGAGTTTAAGGGTTTTAGTGTAGAGTAGTATTTAATCCAGCAGTGTTGAAGAGTAGTATTTAATCCAGCAGTGTTGAAGAGTAGTATTTAATCCAGCAGGGTTTAAGAGTAGTATTTAATCCAGCAGGGTTTAAGAGTAGTATTTAATCCAGCAGGGTTTAAGAGTAGTATTTAATCCAGCAGTGTTGAAGAGTAGTATTTAATCCAGCAGTGTTGAAGTGTTTTAAAATAGTCTAGTATTTCATTCAGCGGTGTTGAAGTGTTTTAATGTAGTAATGTGGTATTTAATGCAAGTGTTTTAGTGTAGTATTAAATTCAGTGGTGTTGAAGCATTTTAGTGTAGTGTAGTAATTAATAAAAAAGTTTTTTTTTTACTGTATTGTAGTATTTAGTTCAGTGGTTTAGTGTGGTGTATTATTCATTTTTAGCATAGCTGGAGTGTTTAAGTGTAGTGGAGTATTTAATAAAGTGCTTTTGAAGTATTTTTTTTTTGTGAAAATATAAGTGTACCATATCGGCAAACAGCAAAAATACATTTTAGTGATTGGTGCATGTCAGTTTGCACCAAGGGACAAATCTAGGATGTGGTTTGTGTGACGACGATGGCGCAAGTGTGTGAGGTACAGCTGTGTTATTGTTGTGTTGGCTTAAACCACACCTCGGTGTTTGATTGTGATATAATCCCCAAACCAAAATACTGTGTAATAGCCAGTGGCAGTCATGTGGTGTGGCAGGACCCGCCCCTGGTCAAACTGATGAAGGGTTCAGGATAATAAGAATAGCTTTAGGACACCTGCACTAAGTGTCGAAAACGTGGTCTGAACCGGGCAGATGGGACCCGGTCAGTAACTGTACACCTACATACACTCCCAGAAATACAGACACTAACGTGGGCTTTTCCTCTTTGATGGGGAGGTTTCATTAAGAGACATGTTCACTACGGATCTCTACAGAGGTAGTGATGAAGATGTCGGTTGGTTTGGTGAGACTGAGATTCCTGGTTTCTCTGAGAGTATTTATTATTATTATTATTATTATTATTATTATTATTATTATTATTATGTATTTCATTACAACTCAGCTCGACTTCTAAGGAATAAAATAGTTCAGGATGTTAGAAGAAAACAAGCCAAGCCAGGGTGGTGTGACGGATGGCTGTTGTAATCCAGCACATTCTGGGTTTTATTCCACTCATACCACAGCAGTGTTTACCACAACAATAGGTTTTGTCCATTATTAAACAATCTCTAAGGTGTTATAAATACACACACACACACACACACAAAGAAAAAAACAAAATCATCCATCCTTACCTGAAATTAAAGTTACTGACACTGGAGACTCCTTCCATGTTCTTCTGGGAGAAAACATATTCCACATATTCGCGATTATGCGTTTTTTAAATTATAAATGATGCGTATCAGGGCTGCCCCCTAGTGGCAGGATGCTGCATCCACTCGATCCATTGAGGATCTTTGTACTTTGCCCTTCCTCGCCTTGCACTTGACGACTAATTTGTCGTTTGTTATGTAATCCCCTGAGTGTCCGCAGTTCATTGTCTGGTATTGCGTCGTCATGGAGAGGTCCTGTTCTTTGTTTAGCTCATGTTTGTGCTAATTGCGTAAGCTAACAGCCTCAGGTCTCTGTCTTTGGAAACAGTTCGAAGTTTGTGCTCTCAAAATGTATTTTAATAAATATTCTGTACATCAGGTAA